>VXAL01009295.1:233893-247810 GCA_013399475.1 Chauna torquata
GAAGGAGCGGCAGAGACAAAGCGATACGGACTGACCGCAGCCCCCATTCCCCGTTCCCCTGCGCCGCTCGGGGGGAGGAAGTAGAAGAGGGTGGATGGGGGGAAGGTGTTTTTAGTTTGCTTTTAGTTTCTCACTGCTCTAGTTTGCTAGTTATAGTAATAAATTATACTAATCTCCCTATGTTGAGTCTGTTTTGCCCGTGACGATAATTAGTGAGTAACCTGCTTGTCCTTATCTCAACCCTTAAGCCCTGGTCCATCATATTTTCTCCCCCTGTTTCTTTGAGGAGGGGGAGTGAGCGAGCGGTTGTGGTGGAGGTTGCCTGTTCAGCCGGGTAAAACCACCACACCTCCACAACACAAGTGTAATGGGGAAGGCAGGTTTTAAACAAATCATTTAAGGAGAGAGACATACAACCTCAGTAGGTGGTGTAGCAGTTTCACCAGTCAAGTGGCTTTTTCAGTTTCATCATCATCATCATCAAAAATCTTTTGGCTGTCATTATGGAAAACAAATAAAAGGAAAATGTGATGAGTTATTTTCAGAATTAAAAACTCTGATACCTAATGTAGGTAATGCCAATTACAATACAATATCCTTATAAATCTCATGATTTTGGGATACCTTTTGAACATTTGGTTCAGTAAATACAGTTCTGGTGATCTGGGAGCACCCACTACATAAGCACAGGCCTGCGTCCTGAGCTGACTACCATGCGATAAAAACCTTCTTGTCACATTCATGTACCTGAAGGTTCCACTATATCTGGTGGGTGATTGCTTTATGCCATGAAACAAGCACTATCTTGCTGCAGAGCTACTATGTCTGGCACTGGCAAGGCTCTCTCCGTGCAGAGGGCTCCTGGAGGCTCAGCAGTGGCTAGTAAATGAGTTGATACAATGATTTTCCCCCAACTCTTCACTAAGTCCCTCTTAGGGATCAAAAATTGTTTATACTCCCCCTCCACAGAACCTATCTGCTTTTCTACTTGCTGACTGCACATGCAGGAGTGGGTCCTGCACGTGTTTCCTTCAGCAAAAGGAGAACGTCCCATGTAAAAGGGGCAGGGTTGGGATGTCACCCTGCACTTTGTGCGTGAGCTTTTGGCAAAGGCATCTGTCCATGCACACATCCCCCAATCCTGCGCAGCTCACAGATCAAACCTCTGCCCTGCAGCGGCACGCATCAAGAAGACCCTCTCTAAACCACCCTCCAGACATTCAGCGCAGGCCCATGGATATTGCAGACCCAATGCCACAGACAGCCAGGTAAGAGTGGCTTCGGCTGAGCATCAGCCGTGTTGCCTCTGGATTAATTTTTCTGTCCGCTAGAGAGCACTCAAATACAACCAATAAACCACGGCCAGGTTGCTGGTGCTGACTGCAGTCCCCTTCCTGTGTCTCATCCTTTGGGACCCAGCTGTCCCGCTCCTGTCTGGCAGCATCTGCCTGCATGGACAATCCCACCGACTCCAGTCTAACTCTCAGCTCTTGCCTCCGGGACCAGTAACATCGTGATTTTCAGCAGAGCTGAAGCCAGACGGTGATAGGGCCACATTTGCAGTTAGGGCTGACATTTATATTTACTTTTCATACCACAGTTTTACTCCCCTAAGGAGATTTCGCTGAAACGTAACCCAGAGGAGTTTTCTCAGCCACCTGCCTCAACCCGAAGAGGGCTGTGGGGGACCGCATGGGAGTGGGTTGAAGAAGGGGGAGAAGAAAGAAACACAAAGGTTAGAAGTCAGCAGCCCACAGCTGCTGTTCCCTGAGACCTTTCCCTATAACAGCAAAGGGCATTTCTGCCAGAGCATAGATCATTCCCCATCCACCAGGCTGGGACAGCCCAGTGCTCTGAAAGGGGCACAGCCACGTCTGCTCTCTCTCGCTGGACTCAACTCAAAATCTTTCCCCTCCGCCCTTGCTGTGGTGACCTGAAAAAATGCATGAAGGAGGTTTGCAAGGACTTGGGCAAGCTCAGATGGCTCGGGGCTGCCAAGCTCATGGTCTGATGCCTGTGAGATGGCTAACAAGCAGCTCCTGGCCTCTTCGAGGACCCGTTTGGTGAGGCAATGGGAACCTCTGGGCAGCGAGGAGCAGCCGTAGCACAGAGCCCAGACCTGAGAGGTACAGGGGACGATCCTCCCTGTCCCTTCAGCTCTGGCTGGGACGAAGCAGGGTTGCACCGAGGAACCTTTTGCCACATGTGCTGGATGTCTGACCGCTGTCCATCTTCTGCAGGCTCCAAGCTCCCACAAAGGGTTAAAGTAAGGAAGAAAAACCTCCCAAAGCCTGTTAAACTACTGAGTGATTTGTGGCCGGGGTCTGTTCATTCCGTTCAATGCAAAGGGGCTGCAGCCCTATGGCTTAATCCCTCCCTGCTCCCCGCAAGGGCAGGGGGGACGGGGGTCTCTGTCGGGGCAGGGGGTGACCCCGTGAACCCGTCCCAGGGTCACGTCTATCTGCCGGCCGGCCACAGCCCCGGCTGGGCGTGATTCTTGGCAGCCTTTGGACTCACTTCTCATCTCCCCCGAGCTAGCAGGCGAGCAGCAGTGAGTTTAAAAGCCCTGGGGGAATTGTCCACCAAATTTTGGATCCCTGGCAAAGCACTCTGCTTGTAATCACGGACATGGAGAAATCAGAGCCCTGCTTAGGGTATTGTAAATAAAATAGCGGGGCTGCAGGGAAGCAAGGACAGAGGAACATATTTAAAAACAAAATAAAATGGCTATGAAAACACAGTTTAAAAGTTGAAATGAAGCCTTTTTCAGTCTTGATCATGTTGGGAGAAATACAATATTATTTAATTACTGAGAAAGGCTGCACTGGGGTAATAGGATTCCAGTGAGATGCCCAGTCACTTTATCATTTCTACCACTATTTGTTTTCAGATGACAATTACAGAACCCAGATGTGAACCACTGGGAGATTTTATATTAAGACTGGGGTGCTCTGTGAGTTTCAAAGGGAGCTGAAATGCTAGATTTAAAGTTTGCTCTTGTTATATGATGTGGTAAGGCTGTTGATAGCCTGTCAAGGCAGCCTTTTAATCTACACACCTCCTAAACTCGGGATAGATTTATTCTGTGGAGAAGGGAGGAGAGTTATATTGCTGTTCTTCATTACGCCTCATGCTTTTCCCCCCTTTAAACAGTTAACCTGTAATATGATGAGCCACGTCAGGAATAATCTAGTAGAAACCATAGGTAATCCCTGCTGAAAGATAACCTGGCTCTTGCCCTGCTGCAGCCCTGGAATTAAAATTCCCTGTCTCTGAAGTTTTGAGGTGCTATGTAAATCATGGATAAATTTCGTGGTAGACAGTGAGGAAGAAAAGATGAGATTTCCTGGTTTGCCTCAGTTAAAAACAAACAAACAAACAAATAAAAAAACAACCTTACAATACAGGAAATTGCCTATATAATTCAAAACCACATCCACAGTAGATAGGAGCAGTAGACTTTTTGTTTGTTTGTTTTTTCCCAAAGACAATTTCAGATAACTGTCTCTTTATGTAGGTGCAATGAAAAGGGCATTTCCCCAGATCAAGGAAAGGTGCAGATACAGTCAGTAATTGCACAAATTTCCAGGTAGATTCCCAAATATATTACAAAGTTTTTCATGTACATCTTCACCACACACTTGACCTAAGCTGTTGCCCGAAGACTTTACCTTGGTTTCCGTCAATCCCACCATGTAAGCTCTGGAGGTGTTTATGTCCATGCTAATTTATTTGGTTGGAGATAAGCAAGAACCAAAGGTCTGCTTGGCTTTGGTGCTCACTCTGGTTGCTCATCACCCGTGTGAAGGGTGGAGATGATGCACTTTGTGAAGATCGTGCCTGAAGGAGTGAGAAAAGGTTGAGGTTCATGAAGACCCGGATTCCTCTGCTGAACTACCTGTCGCAGCAGTTTCAGCCAGATGGGTTACAGCTGGCCACAAATTTCATTCCTGGATTTCTTTTTAAAATTAGGAAACTTTCCATGGACACTGTAGGAACAGTGCCCTAAAAGTGCCTATTTTTATCCAGTGGTTATAGAGGGCATGCAGCAACCAGCTCAGGTGTTCAGGTCTCAGTTCAGCTATGGCTTAATGCCATTGAAGAGACCTTGGTGTATCCCACATGGCCTCCAGCTGCTTCCCCAGAGGGCTGCGGGCATCATGCTGCTCCTGTGCCATGCTTGTATCTCCAGGCGGATGCCATGGATATCTGGTATATCTCAATTTACAGTGTCTATGTGTAGGCAACTGAATGAGGCCAAAAAGGTAGAAATTCCTTAGAAGTAGGTGTTACCATGCTGGTGCCCTCATGAGCATTAAATATATATGTGTCTATCACAGTAATTGAAAATCAGTTATGTACAGTCTCTGTAGCTAAAAGAGCAATACAGCTGATGGGTGGCTAGCAAATCTCACGCTTACACTGTAGATCTGCAAGTGAAATGAATCCCCCCTAAATTCTTCCTTATCCCATTCTTTCAAAATAGTAACTACTAAAATAATACAGTATGGATGTTGGAGATTTTATAGAAATGGATGATCGTCCTTCAAAAGACAGGGGAAAATACAACTCTAGCGACAGATGTAACCATTTATGGTACAACAGCATAGCATATACTTCTGACGTTTTTCTTGTGAGCCAAGCTTTCAGCTGTCCATAATAAAAGGAGAAACAATCACCGTCTGGTGAGAGAAACAATCAAACTGAGAAGAATGGAAATGAAGTTTCCTTGAGAGACATTATTCTAGCTGGTCCTACAACCAGTTGTTTTTAATTCCCCATCATATGACTGGAGCCTCTGCTGAAAGAAGGTACCTGGGTGTTCAAAGTCAAGATTACAAAACCAGAACGATGAATGCTGCCCAAACATTGCACACTCAGGTGAATTGGTCTGGGCTGTGCTGAGCTGGGGAGTTGGAAGTGAGACGCAGGAGTCATGGAAAACTGATCGTGGAAGATGCTCTTCCTTCCCCAGACTACATCAGGAACATCCGTACCGGCCCTGTGCAAGGTTGGATATTAACCTATAGTTTTTCCTTAATCCTTCACCCAAGCTGCTTGCAACAGCAGGCAGACACCCTTTGCTAGAGAGATGGAGAAGCTAAGATGGGAGTGAATGTGGTTGTGCCACAGTCCTGGCCAGCCCTGGCTATCTGTCTCTAGGGAAGACCTCCCAGCTGGCTTCTCAGCTCCCCACCAAATACCAAAGGTCTGGACCTTTCTCCTCATATCCGTTGGTTATTGGATACCTAAGGCTCACCTCAGCCTTGCTGGAATAAGATTTTGAAAGAATGAAGGCAAGATTATGCACAGACAGGAGTGAGCTGGGTTTCCAACACAGAAGCTCATCAGCTACCCTGTCTTGGTCTCCAGCATCTCCAGGGCACCATTTGCACAAGTAAATCAAACAATGTCAGGGACCAAGGACCGACAGTGTTGTCAGCACTGTGGCACTGTGTATTGGGTTTATGTGGCAAGGGTTTGGTAGCAGGGGGGCTGTAGGGGTGGCCCCTGTGAGCAGAGCCCAGCAGCTGCCCCATGTCAGATCAGAGCCAGCTCCAGCCTGCTCCAAAAGGGACCGACCGCTGGCCAGAGCTGAGCCCGTGAGTGACGCTGGTTTTGCTTCTGGGAGAGCAGATTTAAGACAGGGGAAAAAAACTGCTGTGCAGCAGCACCTGGGAGAGAGGAGTGAGAAACGTAGAGAGAAACAGCCCTGCAGACACCAAGGTCAGTGAGGAAGGAGGGCAGGAGGTGCCCCAGGCACCAGAGCAGAAGTTCCCCTGCAGCCCGTGGTGAGGCCCATGGTGGAGCAGGCTGTCCCCCTGCAGCCCATGGGGTACCACATGGAGCAGATCTCCACGTGCAGCCCGTGGAGGAGAACACGGTGGAGCAAGTGGATGTGGCCTGAAGGAGGCTGCAGCCCATGGAGAGCCCCCCAGGAGCAGGCTCCGGGCCGGAGCTGCAGCCCCTGGAGAGGAGCCCACGCAGGAGCAGGTGATCCAGTGGGAGCTGCCACCCGTGGGGGACCCGTGCTGGAGCAGTTTGCTCCTAAAGGATGGACCCCGTGGTACGGACCCATATTGGAGCAGCTCTTGAAGAGCTGCAGCCTGTGGGAAGCCCACTCAGGATCCGTTCGGGAAGGACGGCATCCCGTGGGAGGGACCCCACGCTGGGGCAGGGGCAGAGAGTGACCATGAAGGAGCGGCAGAGACGCAGCGATACGGACTGACCGTAACCCCCATTCCCCGTTCCCCTGAGCCGATCGGGGGGAGGAGGTAGAAGGAGGAGGAAGGGGGGAAGGTGTTTTTAGTTTGCTTTTGGTTCTCACTGCTCTAGTCTGTTAGCAATTGGTAATAAATTACATTAATCTCCCTATGCTGAGTCTGTTTTGTCTGTGATGGTAATTGGTGAGTGATCTCCCTGTCCTTACCTCAGCCCTTGAGCCCTTTCCCATTGTATTTTCTCCCCCTCTTCCTTTGAGGAGGGGGAGTGAGAGTGCCGTTGTGGTGGAGTTTGGCTGCCTGTCAGGGTGAAACCACCACACATTGTTAAAAGGACCCCTGGCATGTTTTCAGACTAGGACTCTGCTGAGCAGTTCCTGGAGCCATTCAGTTGTTAACACAGGCCAGGGACCATTCCCATCCGACAGCTTGTACCTGGTCATCAGCCTTGGAGGCTAGAGGAATTTAGTGATATGAACACGGGCTTGTCCACAGCAATTGAGCTTAGTGCCAAAGAATGGTCCTACAAACATTTAATTTGCTTGTATAGATGTAGCCAAAGTGGCTAGTTCTGCTTCCACAATCATGTCCACCTGGAGAGCTCACGGGAAGACTTAATAGTCTTTTAGTCTATTTTAATAGTCATTTACAGCCTGTCTTACACATACTGTACAGCCCTCACTGTACAGAGGAAAAACTGTTGAGAAGATTCAGAGCTGGATTCACTTGCAGTTTCCACATCACTAAATCAGCAAGGCCCAGGAAGACCTTTAAGTCTCTTTCTGTCTTTGGTTCTTATTAAAACTGCCAGCTCAGACTTAATCTGCACTGTAGGGTGAGGTGCTGCAGAAAGGATACAGGCAGAATTTAACACCTCCTTGTTCCAAGAGCAAAGTGCTTGTTAGCAAACTGGTAGCTGCCTGCCAGACAATCATTTCATTTCATACAATCACATCAAATAATTTCCAGCTGCCCTTTCATTGTGGACACAGAGCAAGGAGCCCAGAATGGCATATTTTGATTTACTAACCTGGTGGGATCAAGGTGTGAATGACAGAAGTAGCCAGAACTCCCAACACACCGCTGATGTAACCCACAAGACATGGTGTGGTCTTCAGGGATTTCTTCCGTCTCAGGAAGATGAATCTCATGTATTTTTTCTACTAAATTCTGATGATACTCTCATGTGGGAATGTGCTTTGTTCAGGTGCTTAAATAGGCACCTGGGATTGTTCTGCAGGCTGCAAGGCACCCAAGACATCCACAAGGTGCTAGCAGAGAAGGCAGAAGATGTAGGACAGACCCACTCTTTCCTGAGAGCAGCTGGAGGTCTGCCAGCACCCAGAGTGTCTCAGGTGCCAGCAGATGCTCATGAGTAAGCATCTGAGATGGTCTCAGGTGCCTGAGCCTGCACGTGTTTGGCTGGGTAGGAACAGGCAGGCTGGCGAGGCAAATTGGGCATGTTGCCTGCATCAAACATAAAAGGCAGAAATCTATGTCACCTATATGCTGATGTCAGCACAGCCCACGCCAGCTTGTAGTCTCTGCAAAGAGCTGTAGATACGCAGTCATGACCATGTGCCACCGTACCGGATTAGGAGAGGGAGGTCTTTGCTAAGAGGGCATTTGACGTCCCGCCCCATAATGTGCGTCTGCGGCTTTGCACCCAGGAGCCTGCCTTCAGCTGTAGCGGGAGCACTAACGGGCAGGGACTGCAGGATTTAATACATTGTGTGTATCTCCTCATAAAGCGTCTACCCAGGCAAAGACACGTGGACAAAAAGCTTGTTCTGACATATAGCTAAACTGTAAAGGTCCCTTTGCTGTGATTTTTTTTTTTTAGTTTTTATTATTGTGTATTTTTTAACTTGAGGGCTCTTTGAGGCAGAGTTGGGGCAATGCAGGATGAGATGGAGCTGCATCCGATGTAGCTATAGTAAGAGCTACAAAACAGCTGAGCCTGCAACTCACACACACTCAAAACTCCCTCTGACAGCACGGCATAAACAGAGACGTGCCCACGCAACGTATTCCTCCTCACAGCCCATAAAGAGAGACGTGCCCACCTACTCACAGCCCATTCCCCATCTCCCTCTCTTGCATGCAGTGCTCTCCTGTACTGGGCTACTTCACACCAGTTCCACAGCCTGAGGGGCGAGACACCGGAGGGAGTGTCCGCCTGCCTGCCCCTGCCTCCACCTTCCGTCTGTGCACCGCAAGACACCTTGCACAGAGGCTCGCTGCTATAAATCCCTTCACCGGGAGATGGTGCTCCTGCCCTGGGAGTCACCCTCGCTGCGAGCCCGGCCCTTCCCGGGCTAACTGCGGCTTTCTGCTGGCGCTCGGTCCCACCACAGCAACCCAGCAGCTCTGCTGGGACGCGTGGGAATGGTCATGTGGGAGGGTTTCTCCTCCTCTGGTCTTCTCCAGAGGTTCAGAATATGAAATGTCTACAAAAAAAAAAAAAAAAAAAAAANAAAAAAAAGCTGAAAAAAACAAGATGGAAAAGGAAAGCAGAAATCGTGGAGCTGAAACACAGAACTGGACAGGAGGCCAGGAGATGCCGTGGAGGTAAAAAGCAGTTTACTGAGCTCCTCAGCGTGCCCCATGGTGGATGCTGGTCTCTGTGGGGCCTTTCAGGTGAGAGGCATCTCTCCCAACCACCGTCCCAGCCAAACACCATTGACCCCTCCATCGTGGAAGGACATACTGCTCTGGCAAGGAGGTCAGAGCGACATCGTCTTTGAGAGAAGGGATCCAGACCATGCAAACCTGCAGACAAACAGGACTTTGGGCCACATCCTTTGCCCCACCTGGGCCCCCACCTTCCTCCACGTCTCGTCTTCCTCCTTGCAGCCCAGCCCAGCTGCAGGCATGGAAGAGAGGAGGGAGGAGCAGCGGCCTGGAGCGAGGGGTGGCACATCTCCTGTGGCCCTCTGCGTGCCTCACGTCTCACTGGTGTCCCCAGAGCAACCGGTGAGGAAACCGGAGTTGACGCCTCCCGCTAGGTACCTCGTGTTTTTAGCTGCACTTAGACAGGATGGAGCCACCTGTTGACTCCTGCCCGAGGGGATATTCCCAAAAACGGAGGGACACCACTTTTCAGGGACAGGACTTTCTTTGCCAGACCCCTGTCACTGTGGAGAATTGGGCTGACATTAAGGACTTTGGAGTTTAGCTGATGTAGCTCCCTTTGGCTGGTCTGTAGCTGAAAATAAAAGCAAGGGATTAGGAGCATTGTGAACGAGAGAGCAAAACTAACTGTCTGACAAGGAATACACAATGCCAAAGGATGGGAAGATAACATAAAGGGAAAAAAATCACCTTCCTCCCATGTTCACAGAGGTGAACACCTCTGTCTGGAAAGTCAGGGATGAGCCAGAAGTGGGGTTATCGATCGGACTTTGCAATGGGACAGAGAGCGAAGGGCTTGGTTCTGGCAGACAGAGGGTGGGGCAAGGACAAAGCGGAGACCGGGTAGAACGAGCTGGAAAGGTGGTGGTGAAGTGCCGTGTACGGTGTTCCCTCTCTTACGCGCCCTTGGGTGCCCACGGGCAGACCCTCTTCCAGACGGGTCTCCCCTTTGGGACTGGCTGATACCCTCCAGTCTGAGGAGCCTGAGGTGAGCTGTAGGAGAGCACTTCTCCTGGTGACACCTCGCAGGGGACAGGTGGGGACGGGGACGCAGCTGAGAGCGTTCTGCGCGGGAAGACCAAAACCTCTGTAACAGTTCTCTCAGCTGGGCTCCTCGGTTGACGCTGCAGGAACTACTTTCGGAGGTCTCACTCTCCCTCCGCTAACTATAAATGGGAGGAAGGTGTTTAGTTAGACTGAGAAAAAAGCCAAAATGAAGCAAGGGGAATCCCACCCCTCCCGACCACACGCCAGCCCAGACTACCACTGCAACCGTGACTCAGCAGCTGCGGTTTGGTGCATTGACAAATTACCCGCTGACTCTGCACTTCTCAAAAAGCAAGCGGGCTTTTAAAAAAATTCACCGAGCACTCAACTGCATTTCGACTCACTATCTTCAGGTGGCCGATGCCAGACCCTGTCGACTAGATGCTGAATATGAGAGTTTTTCCCAAGGGGAATGGAAAGCCTAATCCAAGAAACTTTTGTTTTCCAGGAGGGCTGAGCTCTCAGCAAAGCATTTCCATAAGTCTCCTGTCCCCTAGCTAGAGCATGGCTTTCAACTAGAAAGTGATGTGAGACAAGCATAGCTTTAGACATCCAGATCGCGGTGACGTAAGCTCTCTGGGCCTGAAGGAAAGCGGCCCTATGGGTTTTTGAATCCATCTGATGCTACTGGCATTGACTTTGTACCTTGATTTGTCTTATCTTCCCTGGCTATCCCTGTGCAGACAACCAGGAAAAAAAAAAAATCAGCTTGGCTTCAGTTTCAGCAAGTTTTGGAAAGATTTGCTGGAAGATTTGGAAAGAAAATGATTCTGTTGCTTGGTTACTTGCTGAGCTGGCCCTGCCGTCACTTGTAGCCATCTTGCTAGAAGACATTTGTTAAGTGAAGCCACAAGAGGCTTCTTGTGTGGTCACTACATGAAAACACAGTCTTCAAGATAACCACGAACATCAGTATTGTGACCACTGTAAACTTGCTCAAGACTTGAAAATTTGGTTGAGCCCCACTGCCTTGGCTGATGGAAACAGCCACAAACACCTCCGGGTTTGAGGTGTGGAGGAATTTTGTCACTGTGGTTTGTTTTTGTTCTGTGCCAATGACGGGAAAGGTGAACAGCTATGGAGACACAGGGCTCTGGGGATGTGGCTATGACACCAGCTTCATGGTTATTCCTTGAGGATCACTTTTCTGCCTCAGTTTCTGCCTTTGGGAAGTCATCTTCCGCAGCTGGCAGGGCGCTTTGCCCTCCTGGTTAAATCAAACACCTCCTTCTTCCCTTTGGCGACGAGTGTCTGTAGGGCAGCCCCTCTGTGCCAGGCGGGAGTCCCACAGGTGCACAAGGGGATGCAGCCGTGGCAGGAGTCCACCCTGGCCAGGACTCAGCCCTGCGGCATAGAAACAAGGTGGGGAACTGCTTCACACACAAAGGCCCCCTGACCGCCACGGGTGATGGAGGAGGGCGAGCAGGACTGTCCCTTCCTTCCAAAAACCCAGCCAGAACAGTGTCTTGGTGAGGGAAAGGAGAGACCGTGGTGAGACGCAGTGCCACCTGCCAAGATGCAGGAGGCAGGACCTCTCCCTGGCACACAAGCGTTGGCTTCATGTTATTAGGGACAGGTTCTTGGGGAAAAAATAGAGGCATGTGTGGCCCTTTATCTTCACCTTAGGTTCTGGCAGACTTCTGGCTCATTTAACACGTTGTGAACAGGGCAACGGGACAGCTCAGGACTGTGTTTTTCAGTCCATGCTGGAGTTACCAGGAGGACTTGTAAGTGTAAGAGCAAGGAGAGGTGGAGCAAGGAAGTAGGGCTGGAGCCAGCTCACCACGCTGGTAGAGGGCCACCACGGGCAGGAGAACATCGCTGCGCCTACAGCAACGGGGAGCGCCCTCAGGAGGAACAAGTCTCTTTGCTGGTGAAGTCAAACGGACATAAAATCTCCCGTGGTTATACAGGCGTTTTTTCTGTAAAAACTTGCTAATTGAGCTGTAAAATAAAACTACAGCCTTTCCTCTCCAATTTCTGCTGCTGCAGCAGCGTGCTAATTTGGTTTTGGAAGGGGGCTGGTAGAAGGTGGCCCTTTGCCAGTGTGAAATTATGCGCAGAAGGGTTTGCACTAGGAGAGAAGGGAGCCTGTGCTCGGAGCAGGGAAGGGCTGGAGCAGGAGCCGCGCGGGGCTGGGGCGTTTTGGGAAGCTCCTGCAGCTGGGCTGGGTCGGGCTGGGCCGATGGAAATTCAAGAAAGCCCAAAAGGGTTTAAATGAAGCTGCAATGGAGAACAGATGGGAATCTCCGCGCTCGTGCACCTCCGTCGTTGCTGAGCGGTGGAGAGGATGGGCTGTGGGACTGCGCGGCCGGGCAGGATTTGCTTCTTGGGGTCCGTGCGCCCACGTGTGTCCACAAGAGCGTGTGCCGGTGCGGGCAGGCGTGCCCGGTGCATGCAGATGCACGTGCGTGCAGACGCATGGGGTTGTGTGGGCATGTGCGTGCCTGCGTTTGTGTCTTCGGACAGGGATCTGGCTGTCATCACCCAGCAGCACGCGGCTCCGCCACGGGGCAGGCTGCCGCTCTGCCGGCAGAGGTGCTGGTCCGGGGCTGAAAAAGCTGGGGGGAAAGAGAAAACTGGGGCTCCCCGTTGTGTCAATAGATGGAAAAAATGCAGGGACAGCTCCAGTCCCCTGGAATCCAGAGGATCCTGGGGTTCCTCACGTGTGGCAGGCACGCATGCACCGACACGGGTGAGGATGCACCTCCGCAGACACCGTTTTTGCATCTGTCACCGTTTCCCATGAAATTGTCTGCACCAGAATCCAGGCACGAGGCTCCAGAAGCCGTTGCAAGAAGCCCAGATGGGTGTGGACGGACTTGCCTGATATTTTCTAAAGTTTGGCAGTCTTTCCCATCACATCGATCTATCCTTCCCCCGACACTTGTCACCCCCTTCCCAGCAGGAAGGGAGCGCACCTGGGGAGTGGGGACCCCGGCCAGGGGCCTGGTCCGTGGGCATGGGGCCACCGGAGGAGGCGGGATAGGGAGAGATGGGGGGTGCGGGACGGGATGGGGCTCTGCCGCCTCCCCAGATTTGGGAAGGGCTGCCCCGAGAGCTCAGTCTGCCCTGGCGGGGACGGGGCACCAGGGGGTGGAAGGTCTTGTCGGATGCTTTTTTGAAGTGACCTTTAGCTTCTGAACAGCATCAGGCTGGATTTAACAAGGGGCTGGCAGAAGAAAAGCAGTTAACGAAGTCTTCCGCTTGCTCTTCCTCTGCCTCCTGCCCCAGCCGGGTGAGGGCTCCTGGCGGTCACAAATTGCTGCAAGGTGGTGACAAGGGCACCATGCAAGGTCCCGTGCAAATGGGACAAAGCAGGCAAATGCCGTGCAAGCCATGCAAACGCCATGCAAATGCCGTGCAAGCCATGCAAACGCCATGCACGCGCTGTGCAAGCGTTGTGCAAGCCGTGTTGGGCTTGCAAATGCCGTGCGAAGGCCGTGCAAGCGCCATGCAAAGGCCACGTGAGGTGTGTGAGGCGTGCAAGCGGCTTCGGGCCAGGCAACCCCGCGCCGCGTGGGACGGTGATTTCCCAGGACATCGTCACGGGAGCTGCCAGGGCTGCTTCCCGCTATGTGCACGTACGGAGCAAATCCACTGGTTGGCATTAGAAACCCGCTCGTGATACTGCGACAAAGCACCTGTAAAATTACAGCAGAAAGAAATCTGAGAGGCTGCAGTGACAAACGGCTCGTGAGAAGCGATTGTTTGGGGGGGAGAGGAAAAAAGCCGTGTTTGTTTTGGCGAAACACCTACATTCCTTCCAATAAATCATCACAGCACTTGTTTTTGTATTTGCGGAGAAATCGCAACAGACATAACCAGGGACTTAAGAGGCTTGAAATAACATCCTAGTAAATACCCCACTTTGTTATTTTAATCGAGACCCGAGGAAACATCTGAATTTTACCAAGGAAACCCTCCGTGCGAGGGAAAACACGAGCCCGCAGCCCGGCCGGGGCTTTGTTTCGCTGCGGTGCCGGGCTCCCGAGGCGGAATTCCCGGGGCGGAC
>VXAL01009295.1:261393-286902 GCA_013399475.1 Chauna torquata
CTGAAATCTAAGTAGACAACATCAACTTAGATTTCAGCAAAGCCTTTGACACGGTCTCCCACATGGTCTCTCTAAGCCTGTGTGAAATCCTATTGACTTCACTGGGGCTGTACTGGGGCCATGGCTGTTGCTATGCCGTCCCTTTCACTCTGGGTGCTTAAACAGAGCTTTTGTGTGGGTGAAAATAAAGGTTCCTTCCTAATAAACACTGATGACTTGCAGTACTCCCTGCATGATGAAAGCAGATGATGTTAACACTTCAAAACATTTATATTCCATAAATGCTTTTCCTGTTTCTAACAAGTTAGATTGGAACAGCGGGATCCTTAACAAACAAATGTCTGTGAGAGAAAAGGAGTAGCCCTGACGTTGGGAAAAGCCTGTTTTTCCCAATTCCAAGCCATCTGGTCTTCATACACAAGTATTTCTTTTAATAAATGAAGCACAGTATTTTAAAGCTGGGGTGGGGTGGAGGTTTTAAAGTGAGTTTGATCAAGATGCTCATAAACAGGGAAAATAAGGGGCACTCCCCCACTGCCTCTTTCATTGTGAATTGCTTCAAATGAGATGTCAAAAAATGTCCTCCAAGTATCTGACTGGCAAACAGGGCACTGCAGAATGAGTCAGATGTCTTTAACAACATTCTGCATTTTATTAGCTACTGCAAACTGGTAAAAAAACCTCCACACAACTGCTTTCCTGCAAGCACGTTCCTGCAATATGTGGAATGGAAAAACCTAGTTCATTTACTATTAGCTTAAGCACTTGAAAACAGTCTCTAACTAAATGCCTCCTTGCCTGTGCCATCTGAGCATGCGTATTATCCTGTTTCGTAACTTCTGTGTGATGCTACTGAGAGCAACGATCGCTTCTGGCAGCTGCGTTGTACTATTACTGCAATCATCTTTTGCTTGTAATAAACCCATCAGCTATTTCAGAAATCTACGCTGTTCGTATATTGTTCCTGGTCACTCATAAATGCTCTCAAGGTTCTTATTTTGTAACAGTGCCAGAACAGAGAACATTTGCCTGTAAGTGATGAGCCTCAGAAACTTACTGTAGTTGGAAGTCTGAGTGTGACCTGTGACACAGAGTGAAATGGGTCTCCTGGGTCTAGCAAGTATAGCCAAATCCAGTAGTATTTTGAGCAACTTTATTAATAATAACATTGAAAATCTTGTTTTAA
This sequence comes from Chauna torquata, assembly GCA_013399475.1. Classification (NCBI taxonomy): domain Eukaryota; kingdom Metazoa; phylum Chordata; class Aves; order Anseriformes; family Anhimidae; genus Chauna; species Chauna torquata. Next base: position 262,580 of record VXAL01009295.1, read on the forward strand.
GTCTTTGTTGGCAATTAACTAGACCAAAGAAAGGGATGGGCAGTGGATGCACATATAAACACATTTTCTGTAAAATCAGTATGTAAATGATCTCTACTGCAGAGAAGAGATGATCTCTTGTGGCTCATGTATGCAATCTGTCTCCTGTGTGTCAAGAAACTGATGCTTAGCTTGGATTCTGGCTCCAAATTCTTCACCACAAAGATGGGAAAAGCACTCACCAAGCTTCCTGAAGGAAGCTCACCAAGCACCTTCCTAGTCTGCACACTCTATAGCTCATTCAAAGCAGCAAACACCAAGCTGGAGGGAGCAAGAGGAAACACTGATTATTTTGGAGTGGCTCTGAATAAAAATACTCAAGTGTGTCAGGTGCCTACCACCCACTGACGTCCTCTGAGGTTAGGTGTCTAAATTGCATGTGAAATTTGTTTTTTGGCAAGTATTTTTGTAAATTTTGCATGCCTGAAATAATGATGGTGAACTAAGACTAAACAAGTTATTAAAGACTCAAATTATATTTTACAACAAATGTCTTTATTTTTGTTATTGGACTTGTGTACTTCTCATAAAAGGTATTGATCTAGCAAAACACAAGCATGATTCAAAGTCATTGCAGCTAGCAGGTTTACTCACGTGGTAACAGTTTAGCACAAGTGTGAATGACAGAGATTAGATGCTACTGCACACAGTCACTGCATTTGTGACTTCCAAGATCTCCAAGGTTTCCCAAGAACTCTAAAATAGTCTAGAACAGGCAACATTACACGGTGCTTTTATGGTAAGTTGGCACATTTGGACCATAAGCACTTTTGACACTCTGCCTGGGTGATGGCGAACACCACTGGCTTCAGAGGAGCTGGATTCTCACTGTGTGAGATCTGCTGCTCTTAGGAAATACAGCTGTGAAAAGCAGACCTATGCTTTTTTTGCAATGAGCAGAGTAGCGAATTTTCAGATCTTAGCCTTACGGTAAGAGCTTCAAGGAGGAAGGATGCAATTCAATCATTATAGTTTCAATAATCTTACAGAAAATTCATTTAAGAAAATTGTAAGGCATTATCCTGCAGTAGATCTGGTCATCAATGACCAGATATAATCTCAGTTTAGGTCATAACGCAGTCAGTAGGATTTATAATAACCGATTAGCATTTGTATAAAAGGGATACACAAGTCAAGTACAAGTATTGCTAAATTAATTGCTCATACAAAGTATACGAATAATGCACTGTAAACAACTGCCTCTCGTAGGTGCTTCAGTTTCCAGGCTTTAATAGCTGCTTGTCATCTTTGGTTAATGCAAGATTTTTTCTGTCCTCAGAAGATCCACTACAAACTGATTCCTTGCTCAATTACCTGATTCCATATACTTCAAAGAACAAATGTTTTGTCCAACCATATCAATGTATAAACCAAAACAACCAAGTGAGCTGTATTCTTTACGTTGCTAATGTACACACGTGCGTGTGTGTGTATAAATATACATACACACACATGCGCAGACACACACCACACCCTCACTCTGCCACAGGGAGCACCTAGGCCAACAGACACATTTAGCATCTGCCATAAGAAGGACATCCAACAGGACTGCATGCCAACATCTGGAGGCTGTTTAAACACAGACAGACACAGACATGCACAACTGTGGATTCCAAAGTGAGCACAAGAAGTGTTTTGATCATTGCTGACTATGGGCCTGTAGAAGGAAGGAAGGTCCCAGGACTCTCCAGTGACCAGAATCAGTTGCACAGGCACAGACCCTTCACTCTGAACGTGCTCCTCCCCACGCTGCTGTGACAGGGGTCCCAACATTTCTGCCTCAAACACTGCTATCTGTTTCATTATGTGGCAGTGTAATCCAAAAAGCCACTGGCTAGTCTCAAAAGGTAGACCAGTTCATGATGCAAAAAAGGTCATTTGAGTCCACTGGCTGGCTGCAGGTTTGAAAACTAGTCCAAAACATCCCGAAACAGAATTCTACAAATTGCTGCAAGTATCAGTGAAAGAGTTAAGTGGGATCTAGAGAGAACTGGAAGGTGTGTATATAATCGTTTAAGGTAAGTATGGAGCTAATCACTCTGTCTTTTTGCATCCCAGAGAATGTTCTCCAGCACCATTCTCAGTAGTACCACATTAATACTGCTAATGAATTATGTGAGTTAGATACCTACTGCACCATCTACATTTATTTGTTTGCTAGGGCAGGACTTCCCATGACTATATGCTGTAGGGTTTTATTTATTTATTTATTTATTGGTTTATAAATTTCTCTATGGACTCCACAGGGAGACTATTTCACAGCTTCACAGCTAGAAAGCTTTTCCTGATTACACTTGGCTCTGTTCTCCTTACTTAAATTGTTTTCATTTCTAGCTTTATGTCGTAACTTCCTGTATTATCACAACTGGTAGGATGTTTCTTTTTTCTGTTTTGTTTTGCTTTGTTTTGTTTTGTTGTTGTTGGTGGTGGTTGGTTGCTTGCTTTTTTTGCTATCTGTAAAGGAGAGGGATGAAGAAGTGTGAGGAATAGTGTACTTATCAGTCATGTGCTACAGCCAGGACCCGGTTCTAAACACTAACGTTTCATGCACTTCCATGGTTGCAACCATGGCAGAATAGCCATTTTCTCATGGCAGACTTACCTAATTTGTGGCTTGGCAGAAAATTTCATACTTCAGTCCTTAGAGCAAAGAACTGAAATTTAGGCATGCATCAAAACTGGTTTAATTCTTTCAAGTTGAGGAGCAAACACTGTTCCCATGGGCTTCATTAGGAGAACGATAGCTCAGACAGCTAGGGCACCTATAGGTAGTTATATATGGATTCTGCAAGTCACATTGCAATACTTGCACTTTTGACCAGGGTCCTTTATCTTCTCTATAGTCAATCAAAAAATGAAACACGGGCTTCAAATATATTCCCTGGCTGAGCAGCCACACTTACCTTACGTTAGCTTAATACACTGTGGAGTCCTGGCAGCACCCTAGACCCCTTCTGAGACTTGGAAGAACTCGTCTTCACCTCATCTTCACATCTCCCTAGTAAAACGCCTGAACTCAGCCTGACCTCTGATTGCCCACCAGCCCCATACGACCTGAAGGAGACGTCAGGAGCCTTGGGCTGTTCTGGCTGTCCATTACTCATGTGCCAGCGCTACACAGACAGATGAGGCACGTGGAGAGCATCTAGGCCTTTCATAGCATACCAAGATTGATTGCCACAGGGGAATTTTTATCCATACTTAGTAGCCTGATATTTCTTTCTAAATGAGACTAACTGGGCTGCCCCAAATACAGCCTTGACAGTTCTTCAGCAAGTAATTGAGGTGGTAGTAACTCAGGTACACTTGTAGTCAGTGAATCTAGTATCAATGCTGTCTAGAGTGCTAGAAGACAATAAATATTCCACACTTTTCCAAGTCCTGCAGAGTCCTGAAGACACAGGATGAAGGTACATCACCATTCAATCGATAAAACTAGACTTTGGACCAGCCAGCCTCTCTTTAACTTTCTCTAAAACATTTCAGTAGAAAACAAGCCATAATCTATAATAAACAGAAAAAAAATAGGACAGACCCCTTCACAAAAAATCACACATTCACAAAGTAATTATATCATTTTCTTGTTAATCATTGAATCAGTGCTTATAATTTGGTCAGATCATCCCGTAACCAGTCTGTAATCATGGCAGCCATCTCCTTGCTGGCATCTAGCACAAACGCATGGCGGAGCCCTTTCTCACAAAGTCGAATGTCCCCGTCTGGAAAATCCATTTTGATCTCATCGTAGTAGTTCTGTGGACACCAGCTGTCTCCAGTTCCATAGTAAAAAATCAGCTAGAAACCAAAGCATATCAAATCATTAATTTGAAAAGCTACCGATGAAGCAACCAACATCCAAGAAAAGAGCACTGAATTATTTGGAAATACATGATGCTTCATGACCAAACACATACTATGAGAAATAACAAATTGGTAGTTCTTGGTTATTTCCAAGTCTGCAATTACAGTGAAGTCAATTAAATGCTCTGTAACTTAGTTTCCTCATTTGTAAAACTGTGGATCACAATATGGGCTTATCTCCAAAAGCAGAGGTCTGCTGACAAAGGTCCAGCTGTCTCAAGAAATTTGTTATTGCGGATCAAAACATATGGTTGTCCATGGCATCCACCCTTATCCATGTAAGCTGTTATGTTTTCACTAGCTACTAGCTATGTTTTCTATAACAGCTTTCTAACTTTTTAAACAAATAACAAAATTGAGGCTATGTCCTAGCTAAGTAGGTTAACCACAGTGTTTTTTTTTCTGGGTATAAACCAAGAGAAAGCAGGGGGTTCCTCCACATTTGTGAGTAACTCATTCTTACTGGCATCTGTTAGACGTGGTTTCAAAGCACCTGCCTGGTTGGGGCGTTAGGTGGAGGAACATCTATTTTCTTAGCCTTGGTGTTAGACGTAAACTAGAGGTGAATCACTCAGCCATGTCAGAATAATGACAATTATCATAGAATCATAGAATGGTGTGGGTTGGAAGGGTCCTCTAAAGATCATCTGGGTCATTGTCATGGTTTTGGCTGGGATAGAGTTAATTTTCTTCGTAGAGGCTCACACAATGCTGTGTTTTGGATTTTTGATGAAAATAGTGGCGATGTTTTTGGTTGTTGCAAAGCAGTATTTACATAGAGCCAAGGACTTTTTTGCTTCTTGTGCTGCCCTGTCAGCGAGGAGGCTGGGGGTGCACAGGGAGCTGGGAGGAGACATAGCCAGGGCAGGTGACCCAGACTGACCAAAGAGATATTCCACACCATATGACGTCATGCTCAGCCATAAAAGCTGGGGTAAAGAAGGAGGAAGGGGGGGGCGTGGAGAGTGATGGCGTTTGTCTTCCCAAGAAACCATTACGCGTGATGAGCCCTGCTTCCTGGAAGTGGCTGAACACCTGCCTGCCCATGGGAAGTAATGAATGAATTCCTTGTTCTGCTTTGCTTGCGCGCGCTGCTTTTGCTTTCCCTAGTAAACTGTCTTTATCTCAACCCATGAGTTCTGGCACTTTTACCTTTCTGATTCTCTCCCCATCCCACCTGGGGAGGGTGAGCGAGCGGCTGTGTGGCACTTAGCTGCCTACCGGGGCTAAACCACAACAGTCGTTCTCAGAAGCAAAACTTTTTTTGCTTGGAGAATTTTATCTTTCTGAAGTGCAGCACATGTAGAGCACAGGCACCTCCTCGAGATCAATGACCAATTCTCTTCTAGGTTGTGATGTGGAACTAAAATTCTACCAAAGACTATTTTGTTTTGAACTTACCCTAATAACTTTTATCAAAGACATGCATGAAGCTGGTGCTACTGGGCCCACCCAAACATGGAAGTCACATATTCCAGGCTAATATCACGTTCAATGAAATGTCTTTCCTCTTTGCTAGAAATGCTAACTGCACCTCTTTCCCAAGTCATCATTTTTCCCTATTTTCACCTCAACTTTGTACGCTATAGATATGTTTTTCAATTTCCATAAAGTAATTCAAAGGAGAATGGCTGTCGAGGAGAGAGTAAAAACCTACGGATTTAAAACTATGCAGGAACAATATTAATTATGAGAATTCTTTATACTAAAGTGTCCGAATGCAGGTACCAGAAGGTATCACACACACAACTTGGCCCAATTCCATAACTCACATTTGTTTCATACTTCATTTCTGTACTTAAGTGAATAATTGAGCAACGCTAACATAATTTAGGGGACAAGACGTTTTCCTTTAATTACAAAAATCATCAATTCCATCATTTTTGTAGCCATGTGAAATATAAATAAGTGCACCCTACTGGCCCACTGGGGTAGAGGTGGGCTAAGAGACGAGACTGCATTTCACAAAACGTTACCAGTTTTTGTCTTACTCACTTTTCTCTTACTGAAGCATACCTAAATCTTGGACGTTACTGACTAATGACTGTATCCAAAATACAATATCTCAGTTACATAGACACTAACCCAATGTATACTTCCAAGTATATGTGCATAAAACATAAACCATCCCATGTTAGCAAACATTATTAGTTTTGTCACTAAGTAATTGCTAGAAACAAGGTACGTTTTTTGCTTTAGCAGAAATTTTCCTTTGATCTTGCCTTCAATGGTGACTATTCATAAATCACAGGATGTAACATTAGCAAAATTTCTTCAAAAAAGCCAATGTTAAATGGCCAACTGCATTAAAATCTTCTGAAAACCAAACATCTGAACAAATTGTGTTTAACCCTGGGCTCCGTTACCAATAGATACAAAAATAAAGATTATGAAACTAACAAGAAAAGAAATGGAGCAATTCGAGTTTAATGGAGTACTCCTTGAAATCATTAGATATTTTGATGGAGTAGTCCTGGAATCTCATCACATGATTATTCAGAAAAAAAGATGAAAAGTCATTTACACTTACAAAGGTGGATAAAGTACTTGGCTTAGTCTGCATGAACTGAGAAATGGGCTATTCTCCAGGTAGGGTTGTAAACTTGAGAACTCACAGATCTGGAAATGCCTAAACACAAGATTTATGTGCATTCTTAGCTTGCCTCTGGTATATTTGCATTACGGTTTAATCTTTCATTGCATGATCCAAAGGATCCTTGACTCATTCAATTCACTGACAGGATGACATTCAGTTGATGAGCTGCTATTTGATAGTATTTTTCTTTTTAAATTCTGTGTGTGGTCTGAGGATTTATTTACTACATATTTCATGGTTTACAGACAATTTATTTTCTTATGTTCTCTGGCACACACCACTAGAGTACTTGCATACTCACATTTATTAATTTATTTCTGCAACACCTTAGTGGCCATTTTTATCTGCATTTTACAGATGAGGAGCACAGGGATTATTGTCAAATTACGTACATTAATTTGAATGTGTAGTCTGGAACATCTAGCAGCTGATTTTCCAGTGTGCATAGCACTATCCTTTCAACCGAAACTAAGTCAGAGTATGTGGTTCAGGATCACACCTACTGAGCTCCAGTCACTAACGGGCTTTCAGTCCATGGGAACAGGCAACTGCTAGTTGAAGTAATAACCCTCTGAGATGCCTACACTGGGAACATCAGGTCCTCACCGCCTACTATTTTGCTCTACAAATTCTCCTCTGTTGTGCTGCTCCCGATGTTAAGGCAAACATAGCCAAAGGCACCTGCAGTGAACAGGAACAATAAGACTTCGGAAACTTAGGTTCCACTCCAAACAGAAAAGGCCAGTAAATTTACCAACTATAGGCCTTGTCCAGTCTGTCGTCCAGTCTTTCCAAGTATGACTTCTGTCTTGTCCCGTCCAAGCTTTCTGGTGTTAGGACTGCTCTACCTGCCTTTGCCTCATTGTTTTAGCTCTATCCTCCTCACCTAGTCATTTCCAGTTTCCACTACTTCTGCTTCTTATTCTAGTCCCAATGTCTTGCTCTGCAAATCCAAATTACAGCCTTCCCATCTCTTCATCCCATTCTCAGTTTCAACTCCAACACTTTTTTTCCCCCCCCCCATGCAATTCTCCACTTTTTTTATCAGTCTAGAACCTCTATTCCCAGCCCTACCCCTCAAACCTCTCTCAAACCACCAGTTGCTCCCTAGTGTCAGGATTGGTTTCAATTCAACATAGAAACGCCTAAATTCATATAACTGTTTTGTGGTGTTTACAAGTGTACTAGGTATCCAACTTCCCACCACAGTCTGGTAACATTTACTCTATATTAACTCATCGGTATGTAGAAAGCTGTTCGGCTGAAACAGCAGGTGCCTACTGTAAAGTGGGTGAAATAGCACTTCAGGTAAGGGCAGAACTCAGTTGCCTAAGTGTAGGTACCTACTGCCATTTGAGATGCTCTAGATACCTAAGATGTCTGCATCAGACTGGCAGGTATAACACAAGACTTCACAGGAGACCCACAACTTTCTGGAAAAGCAGCTGGAGGCCACATGGAATATTCCACAGTGCTGAAAATTAAACCAGATGTCTATCTTTAAGGCAGCCAAATTCCACTTTGACTTCTTCAATAGATTTCTATTGACTCTACCGGGGTCATCAGCACCTCTACTTCCTACTTCCTCAACATTTCTACAAGTAAACTCATAAAGCATGATTCAGATGCACATACATAAATATTTCATGCAACTTAAGACGGATATCTTAGAGTATCCCATTTGGTCTCCACTGCTGCTGCAGAAAGCTCCTGTGCATCATATGCGAATCTTGCATAGGTAGCTTAAATCCATTACCTCATGCAGAATTAGAAGCCTACCTTTGGTGAAACAAATGGAGCCTTTGATTTCTTCCTGCCTCCCCCTCCTCATTTCGGTTTACCTCTCACTCAGTAGTTCCCTCTATACTAGCTCAGCACATATCTCCTCTGAGTGGAATGAATAGCTTCCTTCTCCAAGCCAAGAATTTTTATCATAAGAAAACAATGTATTTTAACCTGAGCCTTATTTGTAGACTTTGTAGAACCTTTTGGACTGAACTAAAAAATGAACAGTCAAGGTAGGATAGCCACTTGTGTCATATATGGAATGAAAGTTAGGGTATGTTGGAACCAACAGTCTTATGACAGGAAGTGCTGGGGAGCTTTATTTGATGCTGTAGTTATTTTGTCTGCTTATTTTGTGTGCAGATATTGGCGTGTGCATTCTGTGTGTCTATGTGAGTATACCTGTAAATCTAAAACTTAAACATACATGTTTCTTAATTAGAAACTGCCAAAAGAATTCAGAATTGTTTTCAAAATGCTTCCCTATTAATGGATTATCCTAAAAGCAGGACTGTAATTAAGGTGGAAAATTTTCAGCGATCCAGAGTGCAGTAAAGGGCCTATGAAAACTCACAGCACTTAACTGTCATTTGTGGCACTGTGGGTCTCCCTTCGAATGACAAAATGTCTCTGTTATTTGCCTACACCATACATAGCTACAAAATAGATGTTAGGATGCTACTTATTTTCCAAATATATTAAGAGATATTCATTTTAGACATATTTAAACAAAAGTATCCAGAATCCAAACGTTCTCATCTTCATTCTAACATTAGTAGCTTTACTACTGCAGCACATAGGCAGACATAATTAACGAACCATGTATAACCAGAGGCACATGGAATCTTCATTAACGGTAGGAAACACTGGCGTGCAGTATATGATTTGCATGGATCTGTAAAGTACATATTTTCCTGTGGACTGTGCGTGGCTGTAAAGACATCCTGAGTCAGCACAACCACTGTACCAGCAATGAAAAACTGCTGCCAACCTAAGCATTCAAAAATGGTGAGTCAGGCCCCCAAAATAATGAGACTAGCTTAAAAATAATCAGATTTACAAAACAATAAATAGAAGGTTCTTTCTATTTTTCTTCTGCACTTGAAGCTTTCAATATTTGCATTTTTTAACTTTTCTGCCATCAGAGCGAGAGGATTATTTTTTGTTCTTTTGCAATACTAAATATTGAGACTTCCAGGTATTCCGAATTCAGAAAGGAAACAGCAGCTACCACTGACATGACAAAGACTTTACATGATTCTTGATGCAATAACCTGTTTGTTTTGAGTGACTAGAACATTTACTCTTTCAGGATCTGACTACGGGGGCAGAGTAAAGGGGATGTGGGTTATCTTTGCCATTTCAATAGCATTTTAAACAGGCAATTTCCAAGTTTCAAGTAGTTTTAAAATAACAGCAATGTTCTCATAAGCTGTTTTTCAATTAAATTGCTCAGAATTATTTTCAGTCTTAGCTTCTGTAAAATAAAACACAAGTCAGATTATGGCTCCGTCAGCTTGTGTACCATGTAATATGGTATGTGCATTCAGACACTGCAGAATGACAGCAGCTGCTAAGTAAACATCAGAAGAATCTGAGATTTGTATCAACAGGATGTTTACATTTTAAAGAGTTTCTAAGAAAATAATAAAGATTTCCTGCAGTTGACTCCATTGGCACTTGTTTTAGTATGTATGACAGTTCACAGAAGTATAAATTACACAGAGATTTCTTTTATGCCTCTTCTGTGGCCGTCATAGGTCAACACTGAAAAACAAATCCAAAAAGTTAAAAAATATTAATTGCGTTTCCTCTATCTCTCTGGAATTTGGTACATGTTATAAGAATTTTAGGATCTTAATACTTCGGCAGGCATCACGCCAGCTGATGGCAAAGAGAGAAGGACTGATCTCTGTGGGTATAAACTAACGGCATATGTGCAATGTGAAGCAAGATTGGACCAGTGTCCTTGCTGAAATCCTTGTGTCAGATACATTAACTCTTATCAGTGTTACTCCCACATACATTCACTGGAGGAGACAGCAACTTCTCTCTGGGTGACATCTCTCCACAGTAACCAGTGAATAGTTTCATTTGCTCTTGGACGAAAACTAGTTTAAAAGGCATTAGCCCAGAATTAATTTTAGCTTCAATCAAGGTTTATAAAAAATGACTTAGCTTCTCTGGACTTATGAAAGTGCCTCCACCTTATCCTGCCAAAAGAATAGTATAAATGACATGGGAACATATTCATCTGGGACATGTGGTTTTTTTTTTTTGGACTTGCTTCAGTTGTTCTTTGGCTTTACTAATCAGTTTCTGGGAAGAACTGAAAGAGCTGGCATTGCCCTAGAAAGCCCTAAATGCTCTGGGATCTGGTTCTCTGAGACACCACCTCTCTCCCCTCGTGATCCTGCCGTGGTTGAGATCAGCCACTTTGATGGCAAGGTCTGTGGAACTTGCTTCTCGGCTTGTTTTACCAGAACTGGGATTTCTCAACCTTCTAAGCGCCGTGTGAAGCCAAACTTTTTCTGATGGACCATTTTGAGAAGAGGCAGTTGGCAATATGGGGTATGTAATGCTATATTTACATACTAACCTGTAGGGGTTGTAGCAAAGGTGTAATGGGTAGTTAAAGTAATTGTGGTGATTTTGTTTAACATAAGGAATGTGACCAGTTTTGCTAAACCAACATAAATAATAAACAAAACCAGCTTCCCCCCCTGGAATGGGAGTGGAGAAATATTTTGCTTTCAGCGAAATTAAGATGCAAAGCCTGAGACACAGCCAGGTGGAGTGGTTACTTTGCACATGATTCACGATGTGCTACTCCTCTCCCCGGTGTCACGTACGGTGTTCTACCATATGGACAGAGCCCTGTTTTCATGCCTTTGTCAGTGATAACTGGAAATTCAGTAAACCAAGGAAGTGGAAAGGGCTTCTCGGCTTCTGTCTCTTTTGCTGCAGTTTGGCCACCTCCATAACTTCTGTTGGCAATGTTACTGGCAGCTCTGCATGTAGACCCAAGAGATCAAGCAAGCCACTTCTACTTTCTCAGACAACAGAGGGTCAAACTCAATGCAAAGCAAAAATGTGCTTTTAAAAGGGATGCATAGGCTTTACCAACAAACCAAGGTGATTAACTTTTTTATACTATGCTACTTTTAAAGACTTAGAAACCTTTCACGGGCGTATATTTAGATGTGTCAGCAACATGAGTATTTCAGAAGTCAAGTCTGTATAACTATGAAAATAAAAACAGACCTGAAACCACTATTTAAGTGATAATATTACTTGGCCAGATTCCTCCAGCCGTATTTACTGCAAAGAGTACTTCCCTCTGAATACCAGCCTGACGCTGCCTACATTTAGGGGAACTTATCTCAGGTGACTCAGTCAGATCTCTCTTGCAACAACAGGATCGGCAATGGCCCATAAATGACAATTTTGTACACTTCTGTGCAATGAGCTCTGCGGCAGAGCTCATCACATTTAAAGGATAGTAAGGATCCTCACATTTAAAGGATAGTAAGGGTTGAAGGGTAACTTCTTGAGTATTCTTCAGAGAGCTAGGGAAATATTGCTGTCTTTGCTTGTTTTGTGAAGCACACACCTTATACCTCCTCCCTGCCCCCAGATCCTGGAAGCCTATGTCACTGCCTCTTTATTGGAATACCACACAGCATGAATGACGCTAATAGGAGCTCAGCTATATGAAAAATGAAATATCACAGAAAAGTATACTGTGGCCCACTGAACTTTCTGAATGCTCACAGAGATCCTTTTCCACTGAGGAGAGAAAGTGCTGATCCGTGATTAGGCATTCTAGGTGCTTCAAAGAGAAGGCTGTTTTTGTGGTTAAATGACACAGGCACCAAAATCCCCAAGCATTTGTGTAACTTCCCTAACTTCAACTCTGTACCTCCAGGGAGTGCAGGCCAAAAAGGATGTGAGACCAGCCAAAAAAGAGGTGTTCTTGGCTCAGGAGAGCACTTTGCACCTATTCAAAAAGAGTGTTTGTAAGGTTTTTCACAAATGTAGGCAAGCAACTCACTCAAGCTGTGGGTAGGCAAAATATTTGTAGTATTCTTTTAGCCACTTATCTTCATCATGCTTCTCTCGCCGGGAATAATTACTAAACCGCTGTGGATGTCTACAGAGACCCAAAAAAAAACACTGGGCAACATCAAAACAGCTGCTTCAGGGATCAAAATAGTTCTTGGTTGCTCAGTTTTTTAAATTTTCTTTAATAAAGACAATTTTTCAAAAGAAAAAAGTAGCACTTCATATTTCTGTGGAAAGGAAGTATTTCATATTTGGCTATTTTTACTCTAAATATGCGTGTATCAGTATCAGTTTAGTTGATGCTCTTCGTTAACACCTTTTCTATGGTATTACTGGTGAGATATAAACTTATATTACTTTAAATTCTAAATTCACCATTTAAATAAGCCGGAAATGGTAAACATATACTTCATTCCTTTGTTTCAAAAGAGAATTTCTTCCCCACTTAAACATCTACATGCTAAATTATAAGCCACCCACAACGCAAACTTCCTCAATGTGAGTGAAAATAGTTTCATGTGTCCCTAAACTTCCATTATATATTTTTCCCATTTGATCAAAAACATTCTTCTCAGACAACAGATATTTTTCATCTTTGAAATGTTACTTCAGATGTTTCCTGTCTTTTTCCTTACACAGTCAATGTATCTGCTGCACCAAATCACTGGCAAAATTAAACTGAAGAAGCAGATAAACCTTTTTTTTTTTTTTTGGTTTAATACACTAATCAAAAGAATCATGATTTTCAGTTGCTGGAGGAGATGATTTATCGTCTTAAGAAATTACGAACCACTACAGAAAGATCACTGCCAAACTGATTCATAACTTGATGAAGTCTGTCTGAGCTTTTCCATAGATTTAGACAGGCTTTGGAGTGGTCCTACACTTAAAAATTGAGCTACTGCTTATTACACACAGAATGAATAAAATATATCACAATAAATATAAAAAGAAAGGGATGATATTATTTAACAAAATTTCCTCTGCAAACACCCTAGTTTTACCCTTTAATGCAATCTCTTCTTGATTACAAGATTACAAGTTTACTTGCCAGAAAAAAGAGTCAAATAAAGCTGTCTTAAAATAAAACAATGAATGTGGCATGGTGCAGACTTAAAAATTTAAGTATTGTAGGGAGCTCTTATATAGAGATATCATTGTCAACCACAAGCATGCTAGTGAACGCCCAACATAACCATTTACCCTTTCCGTTTTAAATTTTTATTCTATATGTAAAACTTCTGTGATGATCAATGCTGATCCATTTTTTAAGAATACTGAATTACACCCACTTCCTTTTGTGCAAGAATTACAATAAACTTCCTCTAGTACATGAGTATCTTTGCCTCCAGTTTCTGTTAGGAAAGGGAGTTGGTGTTATTACAGTGAAAGAACGTAGCTCAGCTGGCTTAGACACAATCAGCTAGTGATAATTAACCATCATAGCGGAGCAAATCTTACATCAGTATCCCCTACTTTATTTGTTTGGATTTTGCGATTTATCACAACTCTCCGTGTTATTGAAGTAAGAAGCCTACATTCATGTACTGCTTGATCCAGATATAACTTTACAGCCCATATTTTAAATGCTCTATCATATATTATTTTGTCAGAAGATAGGTCTCCATATCATATATTATTTTGTCAGAAGATAGGTCTCCTTTCTCTTCATACAATTCCATTGCTATTTAATGTGCATAACTTCTGTCTTTAGAAGATTATAAGTAAAATACCTCAAATAATTATCCAAAAAATATTCCAGCTCCTGTTCGTTCAACATAAATCTGAGCAACTAGCATTGTTAGAATCTGGGGCCTGAAGATAAAACTTCTCCTGGTCCCTAACTAGTAATAATTGCAGTTAAACTTGGACATAGAAAGATTGGAATAATTTACTGTCTCTTCTTCTTTCTTCTTCAGATCACAGAATGCAAATATGATCCAGAAATAACTTTTCTATTCCACAGCAGCTGGCAAAGTCAGGTGTTAAGATTGGCTTTTAGCATACGATCACTGCGACCACTAAACAGTATAAATTTTTTGAAGTGACAGCTTGCCAGTTCTATAGCAACTTGGACTATAGTTCCTGTTTTTATAAACTTCCAACCTTTATAAATTAAGCCCATTTTTATTGTCAATACACTTCAAATTTAACATAATGCCAACTCAAAAATTTTTCCTTAATTCTTACATTCCCAGAAATTACTAGAAGAATGAAAAAAGAGAAGCATTTAGCTTCACTTTTAGATCTGCTTTTTCTTCAGTTTGCCAGCTGCTTATAAGCTCACTTCAGCTTTTTGTTTTCTTGAGTATGTTTGCCACTTTAAAAGTATGAGGACATAGAAGAATCAATAAAAGAAAGTTAACACAGGTTGAAAAAAGCTCCTGTGTGCCAAGGCTTTGCTTAGACTGACAGAGTCAACAACAGCACAGATGAAGCGGACTAAGACACCTGCAAACTCTTCCTGTTGGCTATTGGCCTTCATTCAGCACAAGAAATAAGCATTTTCGTAATCTGGAGCATCTGAGTACACCTTCTGAAGTCACTGGAGCTGCAGCTAATTGTCAGCTCTATCATTCTCATCCAGCCAAGCTTTTATGCTTAACTTTAAGCATGCGTTTGTGATAAAAATTTCCAAAAGCACTCAAAGTCCTGACCCTGGAAACTCTTCACTTTTGTACCCTGAAAAATCCCGTGGTAACCTACAGTCTTACCATCAGTTTCAGGGCCCTGAGGGCACTAGCAGGTCCTTACCATCCTCACCTGGGACCCTCACCCACACTCCCTGCCCATGGGTCCAGGATCTCCATCTCCATTCCTGGGCCTTTAGCCTTTGCCTGAGCTACTTGCTCTGCCGACAGCGAGCCTCTGCCCCTGCCTCCTACACTGACACGAGACCTACACTGTACACTGCTTGTTGCCTGGATGGATCCCACCATGTAGCTTGCCTCCTGTCGTGTCTTTGGCCATCTCTCCTGCATAGACTTTGGACCCATATTGTAGCCTTGTCTCCACTCCTGTCTCTGGCCATCACCTTTTGCTCCTGACTGGATTCTCTTCCTCATTGCTCTGCTGTGTCTGGGGGAGTCGAAGGACCCTGTTACCAGCACCCTGCTCTGCTTGTCCCACTTGGGTACTGCAGGAGAGCACCCTGCTTGGTGAGGGCACTGCCTGTGCTGGGTCACCCTCAGCTCATGGGGCCTTTGCCTTATGGAGCAGGCAGAGCCTGTTGCTCCTTGACACGAAGAGAGGCAACTCAGTCAATAAAATTAACAGTTCCCCTTGAGTTCATTAGGCTTTGGACCAACCCATGGAAAGTTTTATTTAAGACAATTAGAATATTTGCAGTCTGCAAGATCAGCCCTTCAGTGTCTTCACTGAGATTCCTCCCTAAGTGCAGAACTCTGAATGCTCTGCAATAAAAATGTGAAGAAATATGCATGCCTAGTGCAGTGTCGTGTTCCTTATTCATGTGTGCTATTTTAACTCCTTTTAAAAAAAATTAGAACTGAACCATCTGAATATACCTTTCAAAGTGCAGAGAAGGCAATGGGATATGTCAAAAATAAATCAACTTTCAGCCAAAAAAAGAAAGACTAACTTATTAAGTGAACTTTGTACCATATCTATTTACAAAGCACAAAGTAATCTCACAGAGATCTAGGACCTCTGTCCTAGAAAATTCCATTCTCCAAGGAAAATCTCTGCCAGTGCAAAGTGTTGGAATCATTCTTCCAGTAAAAAGACAGAGATGATACAAAAAAAGAAGGGAAGGAAGGGAACACAGTAGAATAATACATGTTACACTGATTATCTACTCACACAGCAGCTACACCAGTATTATTTTATTCAATGTGGCAGTTTTCTGGCTCATCAGCCATCTGGAATGGTCTGACTATTAAATTCTCTCAGCCTCCAGAACAGAGTGACCACATCAAAACTTCCAATTAGGAACACTTCCTGGCCTCTGCCAACCCCAGAACCGTGCCTGAGAACTGATTAAGAGAATGTTAACTGGTGTAGACCAAAACTGTACCAGGATCTGTTTCAACAATAAATCTGTACACAAGAAAGTTCAGTGCAGGAGAAAGGTCCCCAGAACTGTTTAGTTTACTAGTGCAGCAGTAGCTTCAGTCTCCAATGAATGTGCTTTCCATATCTTTAACTTACACTACAGTCGAATGGCTGAACTGTGTACATTTTGCTGACTCCTAAGTTTTCATGCCATAGAAAAATCAAGCTTGCAGAATCCCTTGATATTAATAGATGTCAAGCTGAAAATGTCACGGATCAGATTCTACTCTTGGTCACAGTGGTCTAGATCTCTTGAGCAGACCTGCACATCACGCAACACAGATGGTACATGTTCTGCTTCATCTGTTCAGCAACAAAGTGAGAGGATCTGTCAATCAGCCTGCACTCACATCCTGGCTGGCCATCTGCCTGTCTGATCACAGTCCATGTTAACTACTGGCCTCACTGGGAATCACGTCTCAGGCTTAGCCAGAACATACACTGTTTCACCTCCACCAAGGATACCATACAAGCAAGGACAGAAGGAGGGAAGCAGGAATGCTGTAAAACAAGGGCTACTGGGATGCTACATCTGGTAGTGGTGAATACTACATCTACAAAGGTGTGGATCAATGACGCTTTAGTGATGAGTGACCCTTTTAAAGGCTTCTCCAAATCAATGCAATGGCACTAACACAAAATTGGGATCAATCCTACTGAAATTCTGGTTTTGCAGAAATATAATGGTATGTAACATTTCCCCATGCACATGGACTTCCCATGAAAACTGAGAAATAAGTAGTTACCTTTTTTAAATTTTGCTTTATAGTTGTACTGTCTCTCTCCACAACCTTCATCATTTCTTGGCTTGCCATATACAAGATGTTGGCTGCAGAAAAAGAAACATGCAATAATGTAATTACACAGCAAATCTTTTACAAACAGCTATATGGGCCCAATCCTGCAAAAAGGTAAGGCAACTAGAGTAGTCATCATCTTGACAATCCCACTGAAAAGAATCCCACTGACAGAAATGGCAGAATTTATCTCACCTAACTGAGTCATCAAGAAGGCACACAGACAACGAATTAAGTCACCCCCACTATTTACATAATTAATGGAAATAGAAAGAAACCTTTGGAACATGACTGTATCCGCCTATCTTACAGACTTCTGTATCAGCCTGTGGTGACGACTCTCTCTCCTGAATAGAGGACCAACTTTGATGACTACCTGTCACTACATACTTTTAGAAAGGTGAAGGTAAGCATGATAAATCACCCATGAAGTGTTTGGAAGAGTGGGCTTTTAAATTCAAGGCATTCGTTAAAAGACACTATTAATCATTAGATTATTAAATTATTGACATTTCAATATGCAAGTCATTCAAATATTCAACCTGACAAATAATAAAGATAATGGCAAATACAGTATCATCAAAACTTGTAGTCCTGCATAATCTTGATGGTACTTACCCAAACAGGGCTGAACACAGTTTGCAAAAACAATGGAAGACCACAAATGGCTAAATTACCTTAAAGCATTTAAATTTCCAGGTCCTAGATTGACTGAAAGTATTCTAAACTACTAAATTCTCTTCTGAAAAAAGGAGAAAATGGAAAGGCTCTGACAATTTTTTTATATGAACCAGTGAAGTTTTGTGCATAAATAGTTAATGACAGTATTGGGCCTGAAATTGCTAGGAGACAGGAGTAATACATTCTCAAAATGGGTGAGAGGGGAGGAAATGGCAATCACATAGGTCTTTGGTGGTGACCAAAACATGGAGTTGGCTAAATTCCAGCAATACTCTAAGGAAACAGAACACCACTGGAGAGATGAGTGATGGCCCCGAAGATCAAATGTTAAAAGACAAAGCCAGCGCTCTCAAGTGAAAAACAAAATCCTAGAAAGTAGTATCTACTTCTCAGCCAGCCAAAGAAGGTGCAATTCTGTTCTATGCCTGCAGAGCTCTGTCTTTTTCAATTAAACGTTGGATACCACTAATGTAAGACAAAAGGGTTGCAGATGTGACAGCATATAAACAATCCAGCAAATCCTGCAAAAATTTGCTTGCCCCATCCTACTCTACCAGGCAAAGGGGCCTCTGTGCAGTTTTATGTCTAGCAATCTTGTCATCTAATCCTGTGGGATAGGTGGTGCAGCTGGCAAAAGTCACTCCATCTACAGCACTTTTAAGTTCAAGTCCTGACATTTGTCTTGTTTTTCTCAATTCAGCTCCAGACACCGCTCAAACATGCATTATACACCTTTGTTTTCAGAAGAACATGCATCTTAGAATGTACTTCAAAAATAATCTAGGAAAAACTTAAATGAGAGATACGAAAGACAATAAAGAATTCCCTAGGTATTTCAATAATTTCAGATTGATTCCTCTTTCTAACGTGACAAACATGACTTTAATGCTGAAAATTCCTAACTAGAGATGAAGCTATCCGTCTGTTAAAAGCACTGCTCTGTGTCAGAAGGAAAAGCAGCACATGGAGAACAGCCCTTACTGTTCTAGGTACCCTAGGTGCTGGTCTTTCAGGTAACAGATGTAGCTTACTGTGGATTGACAAGGTTTCACAAGGCACTAAGTGCAAGATCCTGGATTTGGCAGTGTATCTGTGGTAATAGCATTTGTACTCAACCTCATGTATATGAGGATTTTAGCATACCAAGCCCTTTAATTTCCGGTTCCAAATAAGGTTGTTGTTAGTTGGATGCAGCAGACAGCTGACCTGCAGTCAGAACTTCTGCCATTACCTTGCAGAATTAATGGTGGATGGTAGGCAAGGATGGCTCTCAGTGCAGAACCTGATACATGCCAGTTTATTCAATATCACTGGGATTCTGCAGGCAGCTCTCCACTTCCAGTTCAGTCATACAGCATAAATGGGACTGTGGGCAAAGTGAACAGTAAATACTCCTGTGCTCCCCATCTCCCATCTTAATAGTTTCTCCATTCTACCTCTTGTTCTTTGTGGGTTCTGTTCATATTTCTGAGTTGCTCATGCATTTTTTGTAGTAAAAAATAAGAAATGAAGTGGAACTCACACACTTAGTAAACTCACTTAGTCATAAAAATCCTAAAAGTAAAACTGTAAGACAGCAAAGGCAATAATGATACTACTTTAAAAGGAACTGTCTCTGAAGGCTTGTGTACTGAGAAAGAAAGAGAACCAGGAAGGCAGGATTAAGCTAAACCGGATGAATGGCAAGGTTCAAGAGTCTATTTCAACCAAACAGAAATCCTTCAAATTTTGGAAACATGATCCTAGGGAAGCCAATAAACAGGAACTTAAACTTCAGCAGGCGTTAAGTAAGAGGAAATTGCAAAGAGCAAAAGTAGGTTTCCAAGAACAAACATTACAAGAATTAAAAATAAACAATAAAATATTCTTTAGGTATATCAGAAACAAGAGACCTACAACAGAACTGGTGAGTCTAACAGATAGTCACAGGCTAAGGGAGTAGCTAAAGAAGAAAATTACACTGTTTGGAAGCTGATTTTCCTTTTTTTGCATCCACCTTTCTTGTTCAAAACATTCAGCAGGTTTCTACCCTCTATGTTCTTTTTCTGGCAATAACAATGATTGCTTTTGTGTAGTGAGGTATCAAAAAGTAGCAACAGTGGATAATACAGAATATACTAGAAAAGTCAGGGCTAGAAGGTACATACCAGAGTTTTAAAGAACCTTACATCCAGAACTGCTGTGCTGATAGCAATTCTACTATGTAAGAATCACCCTGTCCAGAGGCTCAGAGAGTAGAAAATAGTGTCTAATCGTTAACTGATTTTACAAAGCAAAACAACATTATACTGATCTATAATTTCTTGAACATTTCAGTAAACACAACCAGATGACAAAAACTATTATTGGTCTTTTAAATGCTTTCTGTTACAATTTCACACCATAAACTGTAGTTGAAGCTAAACAGCTGTAAAAGGAAAGGCTGTAATGAATTAAGAAATAGTCTGGAAGCAAAGAAAAAAATATTAGGATTAGATTAGATTAGATGGTTTTCATCACAGAGAGGAATAAGGTCTAGATTCATCACAAACATGTTTAAGTAGTGATTATTACTAAAATCTGTAAATAATCATTGAACACATCTGTTGATTTGATCATTTATGGGGTGGGTTAAATGACCTCCCAAGATGACTTTTCACTGACAAGACCTTTAGACCTTAACCAGCCCAACTTGAATTAAGTGCCTAAACTGAGGTTGGATGAGTCCTGGCCTGACATTCTAGTCCAGCTTCATATTTAAGAACGAATCTTCCATATTTCTTAATGGTCTGGTCATAGTGTAAGTAGTTTACTAACAGCATTTGCACAGGACACAATGCTAGTCAGTTTGTGAGGACCAGGCAGTGAGAAATGTGGAAGGAACCTACAGAGGAAAGAGAAAAAATCAACTCACTAGCAAATGAGGTTCAAATTCAAGAAATGGTAACATATATAAGGAAAGACTCAACATATTCTTTTCCCTTAAAAGCTTCTAAATTAATGCAAAGAAAATACAATCAAATCATATATTATGTTTCATGAATACTAGGAAGATGACAGTAAAGAATTCTGCAATACCATTATATAAATTACACAACACGACCACATCTGAAGTAATGTGTATAACGACAGTCACAGCCTCTGTGGGATATCGCAAAATTAAGAACAGTGGCGCAAACTGTCAGAGAAGTACAACTAAAGATGTGTTATCAACACATTCATGATATTCATGATACACTGTTTCTCCCAGTCTTACAGGACAATACATTAAAATGCAAAACAATACAAGGAAGTACTTGTTTAATGTCATATGCCATTAACTATGAACCCTACTGCCACAGGAAACCGATAAGCGTACTTATTTGCCATGAAGGCATGCACATCTAAGCATATTGCTCTGAGCTCCTCTAATAGTAGATATAGTTAATGCAAGTAATCTTAGGGCAAATATCTATGAAGGGTGGGTAATTTGTACTTTTAACAATCTTCCCTTTCAGGTACTGTTCTCTAGGTCCTCTATCATTCCTGCTTGGCTGGCTTACTCTGGATACATCCAGTGCCTCATATCCCTCTTGAATCTTACTGACACAGTACTTCAGCTTGTGCTGGAGAGTGTCTCTCTCTTCAACAGCAGAGCTGTAGCTCCTTCAGCTGATGTACCTCTTCATATGTATCAAAATCACATCCATCGCTTGACAGCACAGCAGGTTAAATCCCATCAGCTTGTGACCCACGATATTCCCAGGATCTTTTCTTGCAGATCTGCTGCTTAACTAGTAATTCACCACCCAATTTGACGTACATAACAGCTTGGCTCTTTAAGGAAGGATAGCATTCAGCTCTCCCTGCCCCTCAACCACTTCTCTTTATTTTATGTGAAGGTCATTTTGAATGCTGATCCCGTACTTCTCCAACAAATTTGCAGCATATTCTAGCATCGTATTATCTGTAAACTCAGTAAACATACACTGTATTCCATCAGTCACATCCCTAACAAAACTATTGACTGGTAAAGGAATGAAGATAAGACTGTTACAAAACCCTACTAGTTACATCTTCAGAGTTTCAAAAATCCTCCTGAATCCTATCTTCCAAACAGTCACATAGCTGTCTAATAGTTGTTTCAGGTATGTCATATTTCCCAAATGTTGTTATAAGGACACAGTGGGAGACAGTGTAAAAATCCTTATTAAAGTCAAAATATCCCAAATTTACTGCTTCCCTTTAATCCACGTTACGTTGACAAATGCCTAATGACATTAGAAAGCTATATTGAAAGAGATACCATTCTAGAGCAGGAACAGTAACTTTCTTCTCTCTTGCTGCTGTGGAATGTCAAACTGGGCTTCTTCAGAAAAGCTATTTTTCTCAAAAGCTAAGTCACAAGTTCAGGGAGAAATCTCTCTGCTATTTCCTAATGCTATACTTTGCTAACCTTGACATATTTTGAATATTTAGCTCTTTCCTATTAAAAAAAAAAAAATTGTTCTGTTTCCTTATTTCATGAATACTGAGCTGCTTTTTCAAAGGAAATAACTCAGAAGAATTCACTCGCTTTTTGTGCGTAATTAGACAGCCATCTCAAAAGGCTCCCAGGGGCTGTTCAAGCATTTAAGCAGCTCTGAAAATCAAGCTGTGAACTAGGCACAACCAGAAGCTAAGACATACAAAATGAATGGCCTCTGAAATCTTTCCTTAGGCTATGCGGAGGAAGGTCGCCTTGTGAGATCACCTTGTCAGGGCTTGTTACCTGGTGTTACAGGCTCTGGAAAGGCTTTCCAACAAGTGCTAATGCTTGCCTTAGCTGAAAATCTCTTAAGATTCCCAGAATCATTATCAAGAGTCCTACAATCCAGAAAAAAGTTCATTGGTTTTGATTGTCATGCTTTTAAGTACAATATAAAATGCAACCCAGAGCCCACGTGCTGAACTTCCTGAAAGATGAAGGAATCTCACCAAAATGTGCAGAATGAGTGACTGCACAAAATAAAGCACATCCAAGAGCCTGCAGGACCCTTGCTCAAAATGCTAGCATGAGAAATTTCCATAATGCACTATGTGGAAGTTTTATCGGAGTTGCCACCTTGGTGTCCATGCTGAAATTAGGGGAAACGTAGCTTTGGTGTTTGGCATTCACCACTATATTTCAGTACTTTGTGAAGAGAGAAATACCTGGCGTTTGCTAAAGACAACGTAAGACTGAAATTAGTGTTCTGAAATATCATTACATGTGAAAGATAAGACTGAATGTTGGATGAAAGGTCAGGAGGCCTGGAATTTTTCTGAACTATCACCGAATTCCCCTGAGACCCTGTGCAAATTACAAAATCTGTATGTCTCAGTTTCCTTATTTTAAAAAAATGCTTCAGGCTGCTATGACAATGAAGTGCATTTTGCAGACTTTTAAAAATTCTTGATGTGAAAAGGATTGTGTAAACATAACAACTATTAATTAGTCCTTGAAAAATACATGTATTTAACAATAATGAAATTTACTGAGCCAAATTGGTCATGTCCCTTTAGAGTTGCTCATTACTACCTTGAAAGTTGCCTTTTACAGTCAGCAAACAACAAAAGCTTCAAAGTAATCCGATGAGAATACACCAAAACCAGAGCTAAGGGCTAGGCTGTAAGTACCCAAAGTCAGGATGTGTCTCTGTGAGAAAACTATACTTGTTGAACTTAAAAGTANNTGAACCTACAACTATTTCTGTGCACCGACATAGTGAAGCCAGTACAAAAGTCTCCACACACACACACACACACACACACACACACACACACACTCTCTCTTCTGCATGTGATCTGCTGCCTTACTTTTAACAGGAATACTGTTAAATGTTTGAAGGATCAGAACCTTCCTCCAGTTTGAACAAGGTAGGTCTTCAATCAAGCCATAACTGGTATTTGGTTCAACTGAAACATGATCTTGTCATAAAATGAAGGTGTATAAATCAGTGTTTGCATGAGCTTTATTAAAAGTTGCTCAGTGGATCCAGTTTTCTACTGGAAGCAAAACAGTTCTACCTCCTTTCTGAAGGACAAAATTAATCTGTGATTAACCATGGAAACATTCAGCACTTAGAGAACCCCACTGCAGCTCATCTACAATGAGATGTGCGAACAAGATGAGTGCCAAACAGATTAGTTCCTTTGGTAACTTGGATATTCAGACCCCAAAATGAGAACTGAGTGGAAATGAATGTGAGCACTTCAGAACTCTGCTCAGAAACTGATACAATGAATTGAGAGCACGTTACTCAGCAAAGAGGGGTTGCAATAACAAGGCTGGGATTGAATCCTAAATACCAGCTCGCAGAGATTTGACTCAATAAGGTGTCGCCATCCACGGAGGATACATGAACTGCAGTCCTCTCCTGAAGAGACTTTGGAAGAAAGGAATAAAGTTCACTCTTTTCTCAACCTCTGCATGCATGGCAAAAGCC
>VXAL01009295.1:291774-313912 GCA_013399475.1 Chauna torquata
TGTGTCATTCTCAGCAGATACGTGCCCATCTTGTTCTTAGGAAGCTCGGATGATGGAAGTTTCATTATCTTTCTAGGAAATTCAGTCAAGAATTCCATTCCTATCATCAACTAAAGTCTAATCTGAATCTACTCTGTTACACATTATCTTGTCTAGCATGGATATTAAATTATTCTCCTTTGCTTGAAAACTCCTACCATGTTCTTCATTTGTCTCGTTTAGTCTAAACAATTCTAATTTATTTATTTTTACTTTATTTTTTGATATCTGTCATGGGATTTACATAATTAAATGTGGCTATCTAAAGCTTAATTTTTCTCCCTTCACAGTGGAAAGAAGACAACTTATCTCATCCTAAAGTAGTCACACAGATAGATAAATGTTACCTATATCTCTCCACTGACAATGACAGGATTTTAAGGGGATTAGTTCATATGAATCTCAGCTTTCTGCTGTAGATGTGTAAAGTATTTCAGTCCTAGCACAAATGTTACCCTGAATGCATTCAGCCAATCTGTTTTTCACCTTCAAATTCTCTGTATCCAACTGTTATATATTCTCTGCTAGTTGCTTTCTCTGCTTTTTGTATATCAAAAAAAAAAAAAAAAGCAACGCGTTATGACTTTATGAGAACTAGCTGGACAGTGTCTTTGTTGCCGTATTCCTTTCTCTGCTGACATCAAGCACACCCAATAATGCACTTCGGATGGCTCAGAAGTTTCTCAGAAACAGACTTGGGAATCTGTCTGTCCTGGTTTGTTGGACATAATATTCAGGTCTCCCTGTCCTTAACATCTGGATGTCAGAACAAGTCAATCTGTCCTCCCCCTTTCTCCGTGCCCTTCTTTCCTAAGCAAGTTATATCCCTTCACATTGATATTCCAGTTCTGTCAGTTATCCCACCTATGTCTGTTATACCAATTAACTAATAGTTTTGTTAATTTACAAAGGTTTGCTATACTACTTCATTTTCCATACTTTTGGAATTTACATTACGTGCACATCACCTAGCTCAGCTGCTATCTTCTTTGCTGTACTAACTTGTTCTCTAATGAATTTCTATGTCTACCTTAATTTCATATCCTTCAGGAGTGCACTTCTGCTCATAATTATATTGAAGATTTTTTTTTTATCTTTCCCCATCAGCTCTTCCTCAAGCCTTCTTTACTAAATGTGTCATTGTTAATCATTTCTTCATGCCTGAGGAAGACAAAGTCCCCATGATATTGATCTGATCAACAGTGTTCCACCTCTGTACACCCATGCATACTTGCAAATATTCTTTTGAAGAAGTATAGCGGTTTTAATAACCACGTCTTAAGCCCTGTCAAAACCAAGCAACCTCATTCTACTGTCATTAGGTGTAACAGTCTTTCACTATCTGTAGGTTGTTTCCATATATCTTTCTTTCCCACATTGACTTTGCAGTTTCCCAGGACATCTCTGATGCTCTGCCTTGGAAAACTATTGTTTACTGTCAATTTTTTTTCACAGAATTCATCAGCTATTTCACCATTTGCCATTTAATTGCTTATTGCTATTACTTTAAACTATTATTTGTGTTGACTAAAGACAGCAGTAAAGACTGGGGACACATTTTGTCCTGGTACTGGCAGTACTACACATAGAAAAGCCTAAAATGATGCTTTCTTATGTCACACAAGGGACTTCCAAAGAACCTCCACGAATTCTTGGTCTCCCTCTCCCAGAATGCTTCACTGAGGCCTCCCTTAGTAAACGTGCCTGGCAGCAGGATAATTTCACAATAATCTGGTATTATGAAATGCTTGAGAAATATTTTAAAATATGTAAAACATTGGCAAGTTTTAAATCCCATTTAATTCCCTGGCGTCTTCAAAGATAAACTGGACAATATACAAGTAAATCGACAATTTGCTGGTAAATGTAGCAAAAGGGAAGAGTCCTAACCGAATATTGACTGCCTGATCAGATCTTTTTTCTAACTACGAATTAGGTACACTCCGTGAGAGTGCTAAAGGTCCGAGTCAGGAGTTTGGCTTTCAATGTGTCAGAAGTTATTCAAACTATTAGGAAAAACATAATTTCCTTTCCACAGATTTTACAGTCTATTTCTACATCCATGGCTGTACAACATCGAGTTGCAGATACGCATGCAGAGATTTGCTTGTTGTTCTGGGGGAGGGCAAACAGAAGGTAGAAGAGAAGAAGAAAATAGTTTAATTTCAATGGGAAGATTCTTGCCAAAGACTACTATTTTCATGTGCAACAGAGCTCATCTGCACCTTGACATGGTGTAATATGACCCTTTCAAAAGTCTTCTCAACTCTAAAGTGAAATTGCTTAAATTGCAAAATGATTTATCAATTCTAGATTGGTTTCTCATGCTAACCTGAAATGCCCTGCAAAAAGTAGACTGAGCTTTTGAAAATACGTTTTCCTCAGGGAATGTACTACTGTCTGGTCAGAGGTTTTTCCCTGGTAAGTTGCCTATCTTATTGTAAGGGTCTTCAGAGAAGTGTAACACTAGTTTGCTTTCCAGTTTATCCTTTGCTCTTAAGGAAGCAATCTCTGTCATTCCCCAGAAAGACTCAGAACACAGTGGTACGAACTAATAATACCAAACAGCAGTGTAATTTCCTATGGGGAAAACATATTTTCTACTGGTAATTATTGCCAACAGCAATCTTGGAAATATCGTATAACATTGTTTAAGACATCAGACAGAAGGAACTGCTTAGTATCAAGGATGACTAAAGCAGGAACATGTGCCTCCACACATGCACACACACATTAGATAAAATGTTGATGTTTAGAGGCTTACAAGATGTAAACATTGACTTTGGGCTCTGTTTCAGTTTACAATTGAATTTAGCATGAAAACATACCAATTAATATATAATCATGATCAACACAATTAGGCAGAAATAGCTGCATTTGTCGTGACAGACTTCTTTAATCTGCTTGGTATTAAAGCTGCAGGAACTACACAAAATCACTCACCTATGCTTGAGAAAGCATAGTAGGGGTTGAAGACAAAAACAAAAGTTATTCAACAATTATATCCAGGTGCTTTACAATAGATGCTTTGTTAAGGAGTGTGAAAAACACTCATTTACTTTGTGTGATGAAGCATGCGCAAAAGAAGCAGGGTGTGTGATGGAAACTGAAATGTCTACGGACTTAATCCTGCCCTAAATTACTTTGGAGCAACTCCCATTATCTTCACATGACGTATCTGTCCCTTAGCTGGAGAAATGTCCAGTTTAAGCTCTCACACACCCTGGCAGTTGGCTGTGATGATGAGATTTCTGCTAGGGTCCAGATTTTTGGTTGTGGAAAGTATCTGCTCTTCTTCTGCAAGAGGGACACAGAAGGGTCTGGTGTAGGTGGTGCTCAGTCCCACAGGAAGTGGCCAGGATGGACAGTGTGTGCAGCAATTTAGAATCTCCACACTGAGGTTCCTGCCTGGGCTCTACCAGGAATTAATATGCTCTCCTAGACAAGTGTTTAAGCACGTGAGTAGCTTTATGGAGGTGAGTTTAAGTGTTTTCCTGGATTAGGAGCTGATGCTGACCCTTCCTCGAAGAAGCCTGATGGAGTTCAACAACAGGACCACCCTGTCCTTTGAATGGGGTGAACTTCCTCTCAGGTGGAATGGATATGATTGGTACAAAAGGTGAACTTTACACTACCCTTCGTTAAACATAAAACCACTGGTTTTCAAACTCGTTGTAAATACACCTAACCACTGCTCTAACCAGTAAGCAATCTCTTGCAACATTGGGATTGCTCAAGATAACCAGCATTTCCTCCACAGATCCATAAAGACTCTATAGTTTTCTCCTCAACAATCTCCTTGACAAAGAGTTAGGAAGGGCAGACAATGAGCACTGGTGGACATTTTCCTGATAAGACGCAGCAGCAAAGCAGACCAAAATACTGTGTTATCTGACTGTAGGAATTACAAACAGACTGGTGTTGTCTTTATTTGCATGGAATGACAGGTATTGCATTAGTTAGCAGCTTTGTAAATGTTAATCTTTAAAAAAACTTTACTCCAAGACACAAATGTCTGCAGTTTACCCATAGGTATGACTTTAGCGTGTGCTTAAGTGCTTTGTTGGGACCGCAGGGAACAATTGCAGAATATATACGTTACCCTGAGAAAGGACTTAGTTGAATCAAGTTAAATTCCCAACCAGCAAACACAAGTTATGACAGAGCCACGAGCTCTACTTCAGATATTCCTTGAGAAATTTATACAGACACCTTAGACGAAAGGCATGAGTCTATTGTGGAAGGGGATCTTTCACCTTAATCCAGAGGGTTTTGTATTGGGTCCAGGTTAAATAAGGTACCAACATGCAGATGACTGTTATCTGACACTGGCTAACACAAAGCAACTGTAGTTGCTAGCATTTAACTGGCATATACTTATTTTCAACACCCTTTTGGCTTTGCTGATGTTACCTTTTCCTTTTTCATGCCATTTGCAATGTATCATTAGACTCATTGCAAGTCTGTGGGAGTAAATCACATCCCTAGGGATGAAACCCCACCAGGGGTGCATAAACAATCTCCCCTTCCCAAACCAAGTCCCAGTAGTGCCTCACATTTCATGGAAATGATCAGCAGTTCCACTATCAAAACATTCACGCCTTATGAGTAATATTTATGATGGGAGTCTTTTACTGTGGGTTTTTCCCCCAAGAAGAAAAAGAGGAATAATTAACAGAAATAAAACCAATGAGAAATTTCCACATTATTACTACTATTTTCACAAGGTTTTCACAGGAAAGTAAAAGCTTTTGCAAGTAATAAAAGTCCTTATTAAACGTCTTTCTTTCTTTTGGAAATGGGGTAAATTATGAAGCAGATTAACTTTAAAAAATAAATACGACTATAAATATATAAAAGTCATTGCCTTCCTCCAGTAATTTAATATGAGCATCCTACTTTTAAATAAGGAAAACTTTAGTTCACTCACAGAAAGAATAAAGCAGATGTGAGCTTTTTCCATCAGCTTAAGTGCTGCCTTGGTAAGGTGAGTTGTCCGACAACATTAAACAAACATTTTAGTCAGGCATCGCACAGGAAAATAAACAGTAGCAGAGGAAACATGAAAATATTAAAGACTGTTATTCTTTGGCCCCTTTTCCTGCAAAGCAGGTGATAAAATATTACTGTGTTTCCACAGGTAAGGAAACACTCTCTTAAACACTTTGCAGAAATACATATTACGATCATCACTTAAAATGTCCGAAGTGGACAGGACTCAACTGTGACAGCACGCAGGAGCCCGCGGAGAAACTCTGCAGGATCAGAGGATTTAGCGCACTGGGTCGGACTGGTGGGCTGCCTACAGCAGCCTTCTGACCCTGGGCAGTATCTGGCAGTAGCAAATTCAGATATAGGCCAAAAGCATCTTGTAAGAGACAGCTGTAGAGTTACCTGGCTTCAGCAAATGATTTTTCTCTTGAATACTGCCTAGAAGCTCGTGAGATGGAGGGAGGTTGTCTATTCTATTGTTTTGACCTCTTTATGTGCCACTGAGTATCAAAGAACGCATGCAGGAAGAAGAGAGGAGACCTGCTCAGCTTCATCTTTGTTGCCTACCTGTGATATGCTACACCATACTGTCCAGATATAAGCTTATTTAGTTTATGTAGTTATAATTTACTCATCATGCTAGTAGTTTCTGCTCTCCATGAAATTTTGTCTAGCTATACATCATCTCTGAAATTCTATAACTATTTAGTTATAAAAGTAGAAAAAATATTTTTGGAATTATTTCTTCATAAAGCCAGAAGTTATCTAAAAATTACATACATCAGAAGAAAGAAAGCAATCTCTTCTTACTACCAGGGATTTGAATTGAGTCACCCTGAAAAATCAACTTGAAAATTTACTCATCCAGGTTCAAAGATCTGCACAGTTGTCCAGTGGCAGGAGGAGGGAAAGCTCTTACTCTCATGCCCACTATGAAAAATGTAGGCATGAGTTTGCAAGGTAGTACCTGAAATCCTCCGTGTTTTCAGTTTCTAACTCTACTTTAAAATGCACTGCATGCATATCAGCCTGTCTATCCGATGTGGTTTGTGCAAGTTGCTCATGACTAACATATCTAAATATATTTATAAGGTTAAACTAATGGATAAGCAGATTAAGTAGCTAAAACTGTTGCCTTGGGTTGTACATCTATGTACAGTTCTGCTAGTGATCAGCTATGGGATGCTCGGCAATACCTCACTGTCTTGAACAATGCTCATTGATGCTCATTGCTTGTCTTGAATGTCAGTCAGGTTCTTTTTAAAATGTATTTGAAATGAGATGACCTAGATAGACTACTGTAAACTAAGCAGATGAATTTGACTAGTATTGCACAAACTAAATTGTTGTTAGTAATTAAAAAAAACACAGATCCCTAAATCAAGATGGAAAAGTAGAATTGAATGCAAAATGCTCCCCTGGCCTTACATGCCCCAATGGAGAGTTCAGTTCCATACAACTCCAATCAAAAGAGCTCTGCTTTCTATGCTGGATTTAGAAGTGCTCATCATATCTTCCATTGCTTTTAGAAGTTAAATTTTAACTTCAGTGTGAGAAAAGAATACCATTTTAATTGGAAAACAAAGAAACAAAGGTCAATTAAATTTTAGCTACAAAACTTTAGCTATAGAAAAGGTACTATATAGCTTTCTAAAGTACTGTTTAGGGCAGGCAAAGCACTCTTATTTCACCACTTCACATGAATTTATTTACAAAATGCTTACCTAATACTTTAAACGACAATTTTTAGCTCTGAAAAATATCAGTTTAATAGTTGGGAGTGGCTCATAAGTGTCGTGAAAATACCACCACACAGTCCCTTACCCCAGTACTTTAGGCAGATGGTTTAGTTATTTCTACATCAGTTTAGCCTCCAAGTAGAATTCTCCAAAAATTTCCCATTTTACTCGTCAGGAAGTGGAGGTGAAGATGTGAATAAGTTTTCAAATAAGGTAGGAAGCAAATGACAAGACCATCACTAGAAACCAACAGTTGTAAATTTTAATGCAGTCAAAGTGTGGGATATCCACCAGTTCTTCCAGCAGCAAGCGTACAGTTCAGATCACATTGTTTTCTGATGTCAGCAGCAAAAATGAACAGCCTGTACTTACAGAGTGGGATTTATCTCCTCTAAGTTTAGATACCTAGCAGATGTAGGGTCCCTCTGCAGTCAGTAAAGAGAAGCAGTCATCTGTAGGGCGTGATTCACCTAATCTGCTTTAGATGCCAACTATTTGGACAGCTTGATGTTTACACATGGGCAGATGAAGACTACTCATAATGTCATATTTAACATCTCTTTGTTTAAGAAGAGAGAATTGGAATAGAAACAGATCTCAGGATGTGACAGCTCCCAAGGTGGGAATAATTCAAACCTAGAATGAAATCTGCCAGTTGGTTCCCTGGAGATAAAATTTTCTAACAACTTAGTTATGCTAAAAGCTTATATTCCATTTTCATAGCAGTCTGCAGCAACTGGAAGCCTACGTTTCACTGGCTTTTGATACAAGTTTGTCTCCCAGATGCTCTTTGCCAGTTCTGAAAATTTTATTCTATGAAAAAACTTTCTCCTCTATGGCATTTCAGGCATGTAATTTTGCCTTCCTGTACAGCCAACAGAGAGAGGTGGCCTAGGTTCCCTTAGCTGGGAATCTATTCTCCTACACAGGATTGTGGACTATATACAGTTTCCTAACTCAGGCATCAGAGCAGATTGCCTAACATTGCCTTAACGCCTTGTTCTCTTTAAAATGAATGAAATATAAACACTACACATGAAATCTGAATGTCTCCACACTTGGAACAAGACACAGTTTGCATCTAAATTCTGACATTTAATCTCTGTTCCTTGTGTTCTTACAACATCTCTTGGACTCATAAAATAAAATCAAAATCTACTGTCTCCAGCTTTTATTTGCATGATAGTCTAAACCCCTCTGAAACTCATTTCAAGTTTCTGAGTTCCCTCCTTCCCAACCTGCCTGAATTCCACAAAGGAGACCTTCTCCTCCCTCCTTCACCCCTCAGATTTCTGAATTTCCCTGCTCTGTGAATAGGTTAAACAAACAGGGAGATTCCTCAGGGGAAGTCACAGGTTCAAGATCACAAAGGACAACCGCAGTTTGGGCCAGTTGGAGGTTTTTCTTGCTATTGTGCTTATCTGTATCTTCCCTGTCATCCAGACGTTAACCTCTGACCTGTGAGCCCGCCTCTCAAAAAAGCCTTGCAGTGTTTACCTATTATGTAATGTCTGTGCTTTTGTGGAAATTCTGCAGAAACAAATGGAGGAAGTTTGCCAGTCAAACTGGTGGACAATAAATCCTGTCCTATGTAGATAGAATGGTTTACTGTCACTGTAAGTCTGCTACTGGCATCTGTCACCAAAGAAATGTTTACAAATTTCAACAGGCTGGAGTGCCAAAGTGTTCCAGTATTGAAGAACTATATAAGATTTGTAGAATAATCATCGCCGTCCTAGATAGGAGTATCCTTGTTTTGCCAGCCTGAATAAACAGAATGGCAACATTTCAGATAACTCAAGGTCACTAATGTCCAATTTTTCTGTCTATTCATCCCATATATTCATGAATACTAGTATCCCAGTGCCAGTCTGTTAGTTGTAATACTTTTTCTGCCGTAAGATATCTTTGCCAGGAGTTTAAAATCCAGGTAGGCAAACTGCCTTCAGACCCCTTTGCTTAATTCTAATAGGTTCATGTTTATTGTTATGCTATGTCTTCCTATCCTTTCCTACAATCAATTTTCTTTACAGTCCCTGCTGTCTCTCCTCTTTCTATTATTTCCCCTTCAGGACAAGACTTTATATCACGTTACCTTTCTGGACAGTGTCATCACAATGGCTTCTGCTGTTTCACTGGGGCTTCTCCATGCCATCAATTGTAAGGTTGGGACAATGGAAAGATGAGTTTGGATAAGAAGCAGGAGCAAACATAATTTGAAATGGTGGGATAGACAGGTAATATAATTCTTCCTTCACAACACCCTAACCTCTCTGACTGAGTCTTTCAACTAAGGGCCCAATCCTGTTGTCACTGACGGGAGCTTTTCACTCTTGATTTCAACGGGAGCAGCACTAAGTCTTACAGTTCCGCTATAATTAAGTTTTCAAATCTCATTTCCTTTCAGAGGAGAGAAAACATTGTTGTGACTAAGCTTTGGATGTGGTAACAAATCCCTGGCAGGTTGGTTTGTTTTAACGGACGTATTAGTTTTAAGGAAACTTTTACCATCTTTTCTGCTCTTAATCACAGCTTTTATTACAATTACAGTAATGTAACAGATGTACATGCCAAAGGCAATATGGGTATTTTTAATGAGTTGACATGCAACCTTCCTGCAGAGGAGAAACAACTTCATTTGCTCAACATTTCTCAACCATATCTAGCAGTTTATTAAGGGACAAGGAATCAATCACAAAAATATTTACCACAAATTCAGGAACTTCACTGACTTGCAGATCAGCAGTTCTGTAGGACAGTCTCAGTAGTCGTGCTAGGCTTAGCAAATTTTTGCTGAAGGGTTACATTTTCTATTGTCCACAAAGAATACAAGAGAAGGTTAACAGGCAATATCCGGAAAGCCCTAAGATTATTAATCCACGCATGTGGTCCTGAGTCATTGGGCTTTAAAATATCATCAGTTTCCAAAGATGGAACCAAAGAGGAATTCTGCCTAAGAGATGGTATCACAAGCCCAAAGGAACTAGTTGCATCAATATCGTCTATTTATGCAGGTTTTACAAGACATTGGCTCACAGAGACTTTCATTCTGGTATAATGAATTCAGTCAATAAATTGAACATAGACAGAGATCACCTCCTGTGAGTACAAGCCCCTTTAGCCTGCCTTCTTGCTTCAATTTTCCTTGCAGCTTGGACACAGATCAGACACTGGTGCACCCAGAAAATTACAGCCAGCTGACACAGCAGGACAGATACATTAGGGGACTCAACAGCTTGAAGAGTCAGGCTCCAACAGCATCATTCAAAATCCGCTCTCTTAAATTATTCCTGGCACTGCTGTGGTCTGGGCCAAACAGCACTCACAAACAATGTCTGGCCATGTTTTTTTGGAGGTTAACAGAGGCCAGTGACCATTTCTAATACAACCCTGGATGATGCTACCTGTTTTGAGAGGTAGAAGTTTGTCTGTGTGGACCAGAGAACGATTCCTGGCTTGTAGAGATGTGACCCCACAGACCTTCACAATACCTTTCTCTGAGACTAAATTAGCAAAGAAAGAAACCTGAACTCCTAATGTACGCACGACCGCATGCATGTTTTCTCCTCAGTAATCATAAAATTACCATAAATTAACAGGAACTCAAGCAGCAGATCATATGACTCCTATCAGAAGTTTATGTTATCAACCAGGAGCCTGATTTCGTCAGGTACAGTGTACTCTGACAGAGTAACTATTATTAAGGCAGATTTGTACAACATAAGCAACGCTGTCTGGGTTTGATAGTAAAAACCCTCACTGCCCATCCTGCTCTCAGTCTCTGAACAGTCCTACAAGTGAGTCTCTGGTACAGACCAACACGTTCACAGATATCCACTGGGGTTAAAGGGACTCACTACAAGCACAGAGTCACTCTGGCACATCTGTTTGGACGATTAGGAGGTAAAATTAACTGATAAAAGACAGAACACAACTGGAAATCTAGGAATGTGTTTTTACTACTATTAATGCAATCTAAACTTCCTTCTTGCTATTATTACTGTGTTAGCATGTCAATTCTATTCCAAATTGTTTTCAACTGCTAACTTACTAAAACACTGGAGTGTAGCACAATCCATGTTCTGGTTTTCATTCGAAACTTAACATAATTTATCTGAAATTATTCCCTTTCTTAAAGCTGTTCCTGTTGCTAGAATGTGCAAAATATGCGTATGGTGTGCCATATCACTAGAAGAACGTTAATCTTCTGTCTTTGCCCAAAAAAGCATTGAAATTCTTCTGTGCACAAAATAACTTCTATGTGCCTTTGTAGGCTGAAGGCTCTTTCCTAAATTTACCAATATTCCAATTCAGATTACAAAATTCAAAGAGATAGTTAAATCATAGCTTAAAAAACTGACGTGAAGAACCCTTTGTGAAACTGATTATTGATTTGTTTTCATTGCCCAATATGAAGGAAGGGCAAAGAGGAAGGAGGCATAAATAACATACATTAGATTGCAATACAGTGGTTTAATCACACGAGATACTATCAGTAGTACAAGTCAGAGTCTTCTTAACAAATATATATTCTTTAAGTAAAGTATTTTATTTGTTAGGTTCCCCTTAAGATTTTTTTTTTTAATTGAATCATTTGAGATTTTCCTGTTCCTGTGGTCTTAACTTGAGAAAAGATTAGACCTGGCTTTCTTAAAAATTTATTCATACTTTAGTATTAAGCTTTTGTGTACAAAACTATATCAACATTTACTAAATGAGAACAATACAAAAGTTGGTGCAATAAAAAAATGCGCTCACCAATGCAATCCACGCTGAAGAGGTTTACTGAAGTTGTTATAGAAGATTCATCACAGGTTTTCATTCCTCGCAGAGCAAACCGCACCAGGGAAGCTTTGACTCCCTCTGGTAAGAAGGAGAGCAGGTAGACGGGCATGTACAGGATGTACCGCAGCTTGCACAGCAGAGGTGTCATGAGCTTGCCTTGCGGGGACTGAGCCATGCGCTCTATCGTAGGAAACAGCAGCACCGAGCGATGAACCTGTCAGGCCACAAGAAAACAACTCTCAACAGCGAGCGTCCCACAGCACCTCGGCCCGGCCTAGGGGGCAGAAGCGCCAAACCAGCCTCTGCTCGGGTCTGCCAGATGCGGACATGCAGGCAGGCGTTGTGGCGTGCCCAGATTATTTAAATTTTTTTAAAAGATGAAGCGAACAAGAAGCTGGTTATGAAATGCTGGGTTCTATCGGTAAGAATGGGAAGCGCTGAGCAGGTGAGCCAGGCCGGGAAAGAAGGTGCCGGGAAGGGCAGCCCAGCGGGCTGCTCCGGCGGGAGCTGGGCCCACCAGAGGGCAGCACACAGAAGGAGTCCCTGCAGCTCCGGGCAGATGGGCTATGGCAGCGAAGTACCTGGCTTTTTCTTTCCTCCAGCAAACTGTTTTCTCTGAGTAAAACAAACAAACGCATTTAAAAATTTCAGCTGCCAAGACAGTGTCTTTACAGCTTGACAGCACACGGGTTTTTCAATTTGCAGTGCCATATAGATAGGCCTGGTCAGGACAAGAGCGTAAGCACACAGTCTCTTCGCTAAGACGCGTACAATGGTCCACAACACAGGGTTTTGCATGCCAGAATGAAATAGATGTATTTTAAAGCCAATAAACTGTTTTATGTTATGATGACAGAATATACTGCAGCCTTAAAATAGAAAAAAATTATTGAAAAAAACCACCCACACTAACTAAAAGCAAATTAATATACCTACTCTCCATTATAGTTCCATGTTAATATCAAACAAATATTCTTAAAGAATACCTGTCACTTTTTCCTGGAAGTATAAACATATTACAAGAATTCATATAGGAAAAAGCTTCAAAGATACACAACTACTGTACCTAGCAGAAGGCAAAATGCATCAAGAAGGCAAAACAAGAGATTCTGGGTATTACATTTGCAGATAATTAGGTATAAATCGCTGTGCTTTGTTGGTGGCTCAGCATAAACAGAAAAAGATGCAGTTAAATATGTTTGTTTGCTGCATATATCATTCTACGTATTACACAGATTAAATTAATATTTTTCAAAATATTTTAATATGTTTGTAGTTACTCTCAAATCAGAGTCAGCTCATGCATGCCTCTGCACCTGCGTGCAACACCATGCTCTCAGCAGCTCTCCGGGAGGTCATGGCAGTGCATGCCATGATGAGATGCTTACAAAATCTGGGCATTGTAACATAGCAAACAGAAGGAATTCAGGAAATATCGGTCACTTGCCATACTGCACTTTCTACAATACTTTAAAAGCAGGCTTTGAAAGTGTTATTTATATTGAATACAGAACTATTTTAAGAAATCCTTCTGCTTTCCAGCTGATACTACTTTGGTTTTAGACAAAGAAAAATACATTCTCAGGGAAATCAGTCCTGGGCCTCTTTTTATTAAAGGCAACTAGCAGCTGAAGTATAGGAATGCAAGACTTGTACTAAATTATATGGTAGTTTCGTGATATTTCAGCTAGGAGCTGAACTCAAACTCTTGTGATCTAAAGCAGATTTGACCTGCGTTCCCAGGCACACATTAATCCTTTGACATTACAGTTTATAGATACAGGATTAGTTGCTTGGAGTGCTGCACTAACCACTGGGGGAAGTTGCTAAACCTTGGAGGCAAAAGAAAGACAAACGAAGAAAGCTGTTACAATGTCCCTCACATTCCTGCATTTTTAATGGCATACAAATTTAAAAGATGGTGGTAATATGGAGGGTAATTTTATTTAATATCTTTCTTTAATCTTTGGCAAAAAATAACAAAGAAATTCAAAATTTATATTTTTCAAACACTTATCAACTATTTCTTAGTTTACTGCTAGATTTCTGAGCCAGGATTTTGAAATGTGCATTTGCCTGCAGAATTGCTTAAAGACATAGTTCAGCTTCTTTGCAATACCACTGTGCATACAACAGACTTAACATATTTTATTATAATGACACACATGGTCATAAAAGCAGTATGAAATAAGTGAGTTAGAAATATACAGGTAAAATTAAGGAAATTAATAAGATTCAAACACCCAACATCAGTTAATCATTTTTGTCTTGTCAAATGCCAGGTTCTCATCTAGTTGCAATTTATACCAGCTGAAATCATGTAGATAGCAACTAGAGTGAGAAATCCAAATCTCTTGGTTCAAATTACCCCGAATTCAAAGTCTAGTGATGTTTATTGGTTAAGCACTTGGGAAGGCAGAGAGCTGGCTAACAAGAGACACTACTCACAGAGACTTGAATGGCTCTGGGGATTTCTGCAAGTTGGCCAGTGAACCTACTGAAGGCAAACATGCCCTGTGCCCATGATTTGCTGAGAGTTGTAGGTCATATCACTTACCCTTTCTGTGCTCTGGTCTACCTGCTAAAACACTGCATACCTTCCTACATTATACTGAAATTGTCACTGCTGATTGTTGTGCCAATAAACAATATCTGCAAAATGTTTTTTAACTTGCTTAACAGTTTTTTATTTAACAAGCTATTAAAGTGCAAGATCTCAGCCTTCAGGACGAGGCATACATTCACAGTTAATGTTCAAGGTGTAAGGCATAGTTTCTCTTTTGTTCTTCTATTTCCATGATCTATTTTTAACTCTTTAAATTACATGGAGCTCAAGACCTGAATGGTTCAAGGGATTGTAATACGATGCACCCTCTCACAAATTCTAGTGTTTTAGATCTTGTTAACGATAAAAAAACTAACGCTATCTGTAACTGCTTCTCCTAATTTAATGTGGGTGCCAAGGCAGCTCCTAGTCCCTTGTCAAGTGGTATATATATCACTGAAAAAATGAGCAGGATCCTGCCCGAGCGTGCGTCCAGAGAACAAACTGCCCTAGATCCCCAATATATTTTACCCTTTGTTCCTACAATACACACTACAGTAGGAAGGTGTGGGGACTGTTGGAGTTTCATTTTTGTCACTGTTTAAATACTTTGGTGTCTAGAGCTATCAATCCATCAACTTCAGGTATGTATCATCTGCACAGTAAGTTTTACAAGACAGAGAAGAGAAACTATTTATTTCAGAGGAAGTGAGCCCTCAAAAGCATGATGTTGACCAAGGAGCTTTGGTTAGGCAGGATCTCTAAATAAGTATGATTCACTTCATGTCATCACTGCTTCATGCAAATATTAAATAAAACAAAGGTTTCCTCCAAACTACCTACATATAGAACTCATACATTCCTGTACATCTGGGCTTTCTATCCAGCTTTTACTCTCTTTAAAATAAGATGGTGATATAAAAGCTAAGAGCTACCACAGAAGGAGGATATCCACTTTGCTAACTCTGAAGGGAACTCAGGCAACTAGTCTGAATTCTAACATCTGGCATTTGCACTTGTAAATCAGAAAAAAATCCTACCTGCAGATTCATTCACTTTGCAGATGTGAGCACGTCAAGCATGGGACAGGACATCCACATTCAGAGAAGTTGCAATTCAGACAACTCAGAGCCCACTTTTTCCTACGGAACCCAGAGCTGAAACTTGAGTCAGGACGTCCACAAGCCCAGGACTCTGCCCAGAGCAGGCTACACAGCGA
This sequence comes from Chauna torquata, assembly GCA_013399475.1. Lineage (NCBI taxonomy): Eukaryota > Metazoa > Chordata > Aves > Anseriformes > Anhimidae > Chauna > Chauna torquata. Next base: position 307,094 of record VXAL01009295.1, read on the forward strand.
CAACTGAGCCTACTCAAGTTTTTAGTGCATATGGTTATTTTAAAGGTTTTGTATCTGTGAAAACAGTTGGAAGTCTTTTGTTTTGATTAAAATGAGAACAGAGAACAAAACAAACAAATTTACAACAAATCGCTGGTTATCACTGCACAATTTATTAATCTTGACCACACTAACAAAGGATTTTTGTAAAATGTTTGAATAGTTTCCATATAAAGACACTGAAAGTATGAAGATCAGATCCAGCCAAAAAAACACACTAGTATTTTTCATTGCTTCTACTGAAGGAGTTGAAATAGATTTGTCAGCTATGATTTTAAGTTTGAGTGGGTAATGCTACTCGTTTCAGGGACTGGTAAACAACAATACTGAGGATGTAACACCGCACTCAAAAAACTGGATGCCACTTATGATCAGTTTTCAAAAGAGTAACGTGAAGTCATGAAGAGTAACTCCTGGGAAGTCAATGAGAGGAGCTCAACACCTCAGAAATCAGGCAGTTTTCATTATGCCTAAGAAATGCTGGCTACAAATTCAGGCACCTGAGATTATGCAGACATTTAAAATGAGTCAGGAGAGAGATGTGACACCTTGTTGCTTGCCCTTACTGTATAATGCCATTTTACTAACAGAAACAAAATGGGAGAGAAAAGCAGGAAGAAAGTGAATAGCTAGATATGAATGTCAGAATGGAACAGAAGCCATTTTAAAGATTTTTTTTTTTTTTCTGAAGAGACCTCAAGTAGGTGAATTCATTAATTGCAGCCAGGCTTTGTTGGTTGCACACCCTGGCTCCTAATGGATAGGTTGTCCCTGCCCATGACACCTCTCAGGCACGTTCAGATCTCTCTACTGAAGCTGTACAATAACAAAACTCTGACCCACAGAAGCAGGTATTTCTCCCACGCTATCAGAAACTAAAACTTCTTCAAAACTAACCTGCTGGTTCACTCTGCTTTAGTAGCACAATCGGTGGTCACTGGAGGCTCGCTATGACTTTCGAGTGGGGAAGATTTTGGAAAGTCTTTGCTCCTGCTAAATAATCTGTTCTTACTCACTGGGGGTGTAGGAATGGTTAATACAATAACCACCAACAAAAAGATCATAAGATTTAGATTCCACGCCAGTTACGCAACTTGCAGCCCACAGCAACTCCAGAGATGAAATCAGCTGGCAGAAGCAGGAAGCAATCTATTATTTTTTATAAGCAAGCCATCGTGCTGACCCATGGTAAGTAACAAAGCATCCAAGTACGACTCTGCAGCCACACAGCCCTGACCCCTATCAATAGCATCAGGATGTGGAAAGGAGTCATGATTTCAAATCACTGGGCTGGGAAGAAAATAAGCGAGGAAGTTTTACTTTAAAATCCTTCAAAAAAAAAAAAAAAAGACAAGTAAAAACCATTTCTCTGTCAAAAGTAACACTTCTTCTGATGTATCTTGTTCATCCCATGTATTAGTTTATTATTCCTCTGTTGTGTTGGCAAAAGAAAAGCTATTATCTGTCAGGTGAAACCTAGTAAATTTTTCAAAGATAACATAATGATGCACTTAATGGTAATCTACAGCCTACCCTTGACACAGAGTGCCACATTAATCACAATTTCTTTTACTCAGTATGCAGAAACCTGTAGGCAAAACAACTCGGGTCAGGGAAGCGTACCCTGCTTTATTAACACAGCTGTGCTGAGAAGATTTCCAAGAAAACACACCGCACAAAACAGCCGGCATTTGCTTATGCTTTCCTCACACCAAAACAGGATTTTCTAGGCTTGCCATTTCCCTTTGCTCAGTCACTCTTCTGAACACACTCCTCTATTTTGTTTTTCGTTTGCATACACTGTCAGTAATGAATTATATTTTAAAATCTTTAATAATTTCTTCTTGGGCTGCTCATTTTGAGATGCCATTTTGTTTGTTGTGTCAGCACACTGTCTGTCACAGCTCAGTATAAACAAAACCAAATGATTTCATGACAGAAAAAGAACTAAAGAATGAACAGAGGTTATAAAAAATTGTTTCACTCCTACTGTGAAGTAATCCCATACTAAGTGCACTTTCTTCTATTTTACCTTCTAGATTTGTGATCCTAAACGAATGTTTGGGCATATTAAACATGCAACAGAACAAATATCTCAAACACAGTTAATAAACAATCCTATCCCTGAAAATTTCAAAGTGCTTTATAGGAATTAAGGCCCCCAGAGACATCTTACCATACTTATTTTATGGATGAATAAACTGAAATTCAAATTTAGATGACTCCACATAAAAATATATACTGTTAAAGCAGGAAGATTAAAAACAACTGTATGGCAATTCGTAACCCTCTGCTCTAAGCAAAACTTACTTTTCTTGGTAACCAAATTGTTTCTGTAAAACAACTGAAGTGGTAAAAGAAAAGTGTAAATACCTAACATTTTGTAGAGGAGTTTGCAGTTTTTTTTACCTTGAATGTCTTTGCAGATTAGATAGTTAGTGGCTGCTGAGTTCAAAACTCTTCGGTTAGCACCTTCTGTAGTCTATAGACTACAGATCCCCCCGAATTTTCTTTTTTTTTTTTAAAATATCTACAGTTTCTATTTATTAGTGCCCAAATTTTCACTTTGGCACTGGATTCATTTATTTTTTTCTATTCCTTTCATTACATATCTCTCATTGTGTTATGTATAATCCCTGTTACAGACAGAAATAAGAATTTTTTTTGAATTTTGTAAGAAAATCCTTTGAATATGAAGAGCATAATTTGTTCCCTGCAGAGTTTAATTTGTTTTCCCAACAAAAGCACAGTTAGTGTAAGCAAGTCTATGCAAATGTTCTGTAAAACTCTCAATGATACACTTACATTTTTTCTGATGAGTTCAAGGAATTCTTGCTCCCTGGGAAAAGCAAACTTTTTGAGTGCCCCTAACAGCATCACAGACATGCTAGACAGCTCTACTTTAGTAAGGAGTATTTGAGTTTTCATAGTTTTGAGAACAGATTGGATCAATACTCTTGATCACAACACCTTCTGGTAGTGTTTTCACAGGCATACTCAGGATACGGCCAAGGATTGAATTCTTCAAGTGCGCTGACACAAGCGGGGCTCTGAAGGCACAAGGAGGATGCACAGACACACAATGGCAGAGTTTCTCTCAGTATCTGAGGACCGTATGCTTCAGTTGAGCAGAACTACTTAATGCCATCTTTAAAGCAAACTATGACCCAGTCTGTGTTTTTATGTAGGTAAGAGCGCAGCAGTATAAATACAACAGGGTAACAGCATAGAGCAATGTGTTCAAGGATGTACATTACTTACAAAGTCAGGATTTTATTTTTGCTGCTTTTATACAGACATATGAATCCAAACAATAGTGCCTAAGGCACAAAACACTAGAATATAAACATCAAATGTCCTTTTAAGGTCAAAGCATAAACACGTGTGAGCAGTCCACAAGATTCATTTACCAAATAAACTTTTGAGTGAATTTTGCTTGACAACTTCTGTGCTGTTAGCTGTAAGACCTAGTTACTGTCCTGGGCACATGCCAAGTCCAACACACGTACACGCACCCCCACGTATACACACTGCCCAGGTACACCCTTCTAATTCTTTGCTGAATAAACATAGCAAAACCTAAAGATCCCTACCCAGTACACTGGTTACATGAATATTAATGACGGCTTACACTAAAAGAGCAAATTCATAATTAGACAGAGTAAAGCATGCTCATATGCACAGAGCTGAGTTATGGCCAGAACAAGAGTACAATGAACAGTCTTCTTTATGGTATCAACACAGAAATAACCTAAGATTTATCATATCAGAGGCAATGATTATTGATTATTCTGCCTATTTTTCCTCATGTATGCCTTCTATAAATAGAAAGTTGAAACCAGTAGAAACATTTTCATTGCCTATGCTTGTGGCTTCCAGTTTACATTGCACCCTCAGTACTGGTAAACCAAACTGGTAAACCAAACTGGTTAACCAAGGCTCCAGAACTGGAACTTTTTATTATGCTCTCCAGTGTGATTTTGGCCAAAGCCAGCTAGCACCTTCCCTGATGATGGGCACAGTTTAGAAAATAGCACAGACCATGAACTGCTCTTAATAGAAGATACGTGTGAAACAATCATGTTTGGGGCTGGGGGGAAAGAAGGCGGCTTAACTATTTGAATATAAGCTCCATTTCCATTTTGACACTTGCTGTCAAAAGCCACAGGATGGGCTCTGGCTTCTTTTATTTATTAGCACAGAAAAATAATGTAAACACTAGTTTTAGCATATCTATTTCATTCAATCAGAAATACCTCACACTATTGTTATTTAATAATTGATTTTGTATAAGTGAGATTCTACACACATTGTATATCATCCCTGTCAATTATATACAGATCCTCCCTTCTGTTATCAAGAGATCGTTCATCAGGTGTGCAGCAAGGAAAGAAGCACCAGTCACTAACTCCATATGTATTTACATACATACATACATATTCATGACAGGCGCTGAAATCTCACCATGAAACAGTAAGAAAATCAATGAGAAGAAACCTTTGTCCTTTTCAGAGTTAATTTTGGCTTAGTTTCATCCATGTTCATTATTGGCCCTTAACTCTGGTGTCTAAATTACGAGTTAAATCATCTGAAACTCCCAACTGATGTCAGTTTACCGACAGTCATAAATAGATACTCAGAAGATGTCAGATGAACTGAAATCACTGTATAGTAGAGTCTTCTGCTTCCCACTAACGATACGGAGGACCTAAAGCTTCTAATTAGGTGCCTCATGACACAGAACAAGATGAGACTCTTCCATGGTGGAAGCAACAGAACCTACTTTCCAATGAGTAGTTTTTGGGGAAGCAAATTGATACTGCTATTGTAAAGCAATCTTAGAAAGTGTTCTCCAAAAAGGCTCATTCATAGGACTGTATTGTTTCCAGTGCTGTGTAAATTTACTGATGTCACTTAACATGGCAATGTATAAAGACTGGAATTTAGAATTTACTTCTGTAAAAGCTGGAGATATGCAATAATTCCCAGGATCTGGTCATGGATGTTTCAGAATTATTAAACATCACTTCATACTACATGTACAATGTCTATAAACTGCATGCCAAGACAAAAAATGCAACTTATTAACATCAGTCCATGATGACTGTGATACTACACTGCGATACTTACACTGTGTTCTAGGCTACCTCTGCCATTGAAGCAGATTAGCTATATCGTAACTTTCTCTGTCAAATATGGATAAAGTTGTATATGGCTTTCCTATTACTTTTTAGTCGAGCAAAATCTGTATTTGCACCAAAGGACCTTGATGTTGGACTACTCAGAAATCAGAAACACATTCTGTATTTGCTCAGTGCTTGCAGATATGGTCTTCAAATTACAGACAGACAGTAGAAGAAGAGAAGCTAGAAGAATTTCATAATGGCTGTCACTACCTTTCTTTTGTAGCTAGATTTCAGTTTCCAGTGAATGTAGTGCTTCAGTACATGCCAAACTGTCTTTCTGAGATCCAAACTGGTTATCTACGCTTAAGGCAGTTTTTCCAAGCAGAAGCACAGAAAAAAAACAAACAAGCAAACAAACAAACAAAAGCAAAACACCACCATCACCACCACCACCACCACCAAATCACAACAAAAAAACAGGAAAGAAGTAATACAATAACGAGGTTTTGTAAAGTTAAAATTGGTATTTTAATTACTCAGCTCATGCAACCAACTCAAAACTACTGCTATTTTTATATATGCCCAGGAAAAATAATCCATAGCATGAACAAGTAGGAAGAAAAATGGCAAGTAATACAGTTGAAGGGACACATGGGGGATGGTGAAGAGCAGATGATATGCAAGTTTGCAATATAACACAGTAGAGAAAGCAAGAGAGAGAGAAGCTTAGCAAGTTAGTGTTACATATGTGAGGAAGCACATCACAAATGCCAGAGGAAGCTCTGTCTCCCTGGGAGACAACTAAGATTGTATTCTGTGCTCTACATCCTAAAAAAAAGGTTTCAATCAAAAGTCAGCCACAAAGAAAGCATAAAACTAATGAAGAGCTTGGATGATACGAATTTCTGAAGGAAGTTATGTTTATGTACAAGAATATGAATAGCTTGGCAAATGGGAGCAAAGAGGGAATGGGGTGGTGGAATGTAACTCTACTGATTTCTAAGGGCTATAAATGTGAAGGATGAGAAACAATATTTTGGGTGGGACAAGTGACATAACTAGATGAGATGGAAAGAAATGAAAAAATTCAAATGTTAATGTAGACATCAGAAGTCTGTGTTAACATCAACTTTTATGCTGCACCAAACTATGAGGTCCCAGCTGTAGAATCTTTATCAACAGGAATTGCACAAGGGAGAGAAATGCCACCTTACATATATGTAACAGACACTCTTCATTTTCAACACCAGAACATTTTATTAGGAAGCTGTAAAAATGTTAACACAAAGTCTGATAATGCTATTTACATTCATGTCTCTAATGTAACTGCATTGTCCTAGGACAAAAGCATATTTATTACACGCTGACTAAACTAGTAAGTTAGGAAGAATGAGAAGTAAATGCATTGACTTAAAATGTTTTTTTCTTCTTTCCCTCCATAAATAGTTACCATAAAAGTAAAAATTTTAAAGCATTTTTCATTTATATAGCATGATGGCGCAACCTTTGCAGAGTGGTTATACCCAGGAAAGAAATGTTACGTGCCATGTTGGTACACTTTGTTTACCATAAGTGCATTTCCTGACGTTTGCTCTGTGGGCTGCACAGTCTGTTGTCAGATGAACTCGGATCATGGTGCTGAGAATCACAGAAC
>VXAL01009296.1:19964-35735 GCA_013399475.1 Chauna torquata
AAAAAAAAAAAAAAAAAGATGCATTACTCAGAACTGTAGAGACGGGAGACACTAATGAGAAAATAGGTGTTTGGTCAGAGAAAAATAATGCACTATGCTAAAATAAAGGCTCCCAAGTGAAACAAATACCTTTCTAAAAAAAAAAAAAAAAGTGCTAATCACATATGTCAGTGAACAGGATAAAAGACAGGATAGTTGCATTAGCTAAGAGCAGATTTTCATGAAAACATCTGGCTGTAGTGGTACTTTGAAGGCTGGAAAACACAGTTGTACAATTTACTGCACTCTACAGAAACCAATACAAAGTCATGAGAAGAAAATTCTGCCTTGGATTGCAGAATCTCCATTTTTGTTTGCCTTTTTTTTTTCAGGTACAAATGCCACAGGCCAGATTAAGCTACTCTTGCTACAAAGGGCAGTGCTCTTCTTCATGAGATCCTATTTCTACACCTGTCAGTGGTACCCCAGCACACAACCACGTGCCCCTCAGCATCCACTTCTTGCTGCGCTGCATGGGGTGACAGGGTTGGAGAACAAGGCAGTCTCCTGTCTGTACCTAAGAGTCCTTTCAAGGGGGCTGTCAGCAAATACCAGAGGAGGGCTAGACACTCAACAGCACATCAGTGGCACCGACAGACAGTGGACAAAGATTCAAGTGCAAGTCTGGGAATGCTTCAGTGTCACAAGAATTGAAGAACCCACGAGCCATACTGACACTAATAGGAACACTGCCCTGCAAGGTCCTGTCCTGGAGATCAGTCAATACTTCCTATAACATGCCAAAATCTATGGATTTTCAAACCAAGAATTTAAAGGCATCTAAATTCCCTACCTTTTGATAAGGAATAGAAAACCAAGCCAAATCAAAAAAGGTGTTATACTTCATTAATTTTTTTATCACACTTGTGAGTGACAATATTTACTGAAAAAGAAGCTTCCAAATAAAATCAAAATGTGATTTTCTGGAGTTGCACAACAAAGCACATTAGGCAATTTATTTCACAAAGTATTAATTTATTTTCCATGGGAACAAACTGCCTTCCTAGTGAATGGAATTTGCAGGTTCCCTATTATTTCAGTAATCTAAATCAAAATTTTTATTTCTGTTTTTAAAGGAACTCACTAGTGTGGCCACTGGAATTTTTACTATCCAAACAAGAGAGGAAACTACCCTCATTCACAGTGGGTGGGTATGGATTTGTGTTTTGATTCTTTGCAGCACTGAAAAACTATTCATCATTCCAGAGAACTGCCACACAGTAATTAAAATCAGCAAGTTCAGTACAGTCTGAGAACTTTTTCATATTTTTAGAACACTTAACAGTTCTGCTGTATTTTGCAGATATCTGATCTCTTCTCTCTGGTGACAGTGACAGGACCCGAGGGAACAGCATGGAGCTGTGACAGGGGAGGTTCAGGCTGGGTGTTAGGAAAAGGTTCTTCACCGAGAGGGTGGTCGGGCACTGGAACAGGCTCCCCAGGGCAGTGGTCACGGCACCGAGCCTGCCGGAGTTCAAGGAGCATTTGGACAAAGCTCTCAGACACAGGGTCTGATTTTGGAGTAGTCCTGTTTGGAGCCAGGAGTTGGGCTCGATGATCCTTGTGAGTCCCTTCCAACCTGGGATATTCTGTGATTCTATGATACAAAATCTACACATACTCTCTAAAAAAAATCTGTTTTCTTCTTTCATGTATGCAGACTCTGCAGTCTTTAAGGCCCCACAGGATATGGTAAGTTTGCTTTTCAGGGAGAAACATGGATACAGAAGTGTGATTCAGGACAATATAGAGAACAGAGACTAGCACAGTGACCTTTTTACCAAAAGCCACAAAAAGGAAAAATAAAATCCTAAAAACTATTTGGGGGATCAAACCACAGGATGCTTTTAAAAAAAATTGTTCAGAAGCGAATACCAACACATAACTTTTTCCAGTATATACAAATACTTCACTTTGACCTCAGTGAACCTACACACATGCTTAAAATTAAATTATTAATTGAAACAAATTCAACGCAAACAACATAACTAGTTATTAAAGATAAAATATGGATACACAGAGTATATTTTCTGGGGAAAATAAAAGGGATTTTCAGTAAAATGTTAACATCGTTAAGAAATGTTAGCAATTCTATTCCAAGAAGGACCCAAATCTTACCTGAAGTACAGTATCAAGAACATATGCATTACCAAATATCTCTTGAATATTTATTATCAGTACAGAGCAGAATAAATCAAAAGCTGTACCTGAATACCCTTCGGTTCAGTGTAAATCAAACCTGAGCATCAGCTTTGTAGTATAAAGGATTCTTGAATAGTTAATAATGTAAGCAGAATACAGGATTAGTAAAATGCTTCCTCAAAACGTGAAAATATCTAAAGTGAGCACCACCGTGAGGACTTGCTGTACACAACAATGTGTATCTAGAACAATAATGTGTGCCCCGACTTCTTGTAACTTCAGATGATAGCTTTGCTTTGATGAGAATTTTTTTTTCTTCTGATGTAAACCACACTGTGGGGTGTGGGTGGGGAGAAGCACATTTCAGAATCTTCTTCCATGCACAGAACAACCAATTCTGAAGAAGTTAATGACTCCAGATGCCTTTATAAACCACAGCCAGCACATGAAGGGATGTGTTCTCCACCAGTAGAGCAATGTAACCACAATTTCAAAACAAAACCAAAACAAAACAAAAACCAAAAACCAAAAACAAACAGCTAGCTGTTGCAGCAGGAGGAGAACCAAGCCTTCTGCATATCTGCATAATTTAAGACTTGATATCAGTAAGGTCAAATTCCCCCTCCCGTGCAAGTTTTTGTTTTAACTTGCATAATCATTTTAATACCTTGCAGTCTAACTTTGTAATCAATCCAAAGAAAATAGCAAGTTTATTATCTATGAACTTGTGCATAAACTTTTAGGTTTTGGTATCTGAGGCCTGAGACATCTATCTCAATTTTTGCTGAGAACAAAAAAAAAAAAATAAAAATAAATGAACTTGAAAAAAGAGACCTGCTTGCTTGGGTTCCTTCTTTGGTCTTGATCTGTTCTCTGTAGACTTCCTGAAACATGCTTAAATACTAGATAATTTATAATTGACATGCATGTTCTTGAACAATATGCAGCTCTTCTTCTCTTAACTTTTTCATTTCTTATCACAAGGTATCTTCCTTTACTTTTTGCTTGTGCAGGTTTATAGACTGGTTAATTTGGTGCTTTTTAGTTAAGAAGTCTTTAAGGGGCATTAATGGTGGATTAAATCAGTCCCTGCATTAAAATGGCTTAGTCAAAGCTACAGATATGACTCAGATCTAACAAATATATTTGAAGTATTGCTAGCATTAGTTTGATCTTAGCAATTACCAGTAACACGTTACAATCAGTATAATCAGGAACAATTTACTGAGAATTAAGAATAGTTTATATAGACTTCTATTATGCAGCATAAAGCAGAATATCATTTTTAAAAATTAGAGCCTATTTTGTGTAGTTTTGATTGCACAGTGTTCTGCATAATACGCAACACTGATTCATTCATTCAGTAAGTGGAATTCTTCATGTAAAATTGCAAGCATTGGATGAAGTCACTTTCTACCCTTTCACCTAAAAGGGTCCACTTCCTTTAGAGTTAGCCTGTTGTCAGCAGAAACAAAAAAGAATAACATGTCTTTCAAGAAGTAAGCTTTTTTTTTTTTTTTTTGAGGACTCATATTTCCCCTCTTCAAACAATAAAATAAGAAGTACTTTGAGTATTTGGTGAGGGAACTTTATACACAGCATTTGTTTAGACCTGTAAGAAAAAAGTTAGCTTTCTTGACTTAAAGATCTCTGAAGTCAAGTTCCACTCATAAAAGCTCATGTTGTCCCTCTGTCACAGAGATCTAAAATGATAACATACAGAGTCAAACCATTTCTAACCTGCAAATGTACCAATCTGCCAAGTCAAATGTACCAATTTGCCAATAAGGCACTTATACCAAGAACAGTGGCAAAGGGGATGCCTTCTCACAACTTACACTCAATGCTTGCATGACACCAGTTGTTTCCTGTGGACACAAATGACATGAGAGAAGAACCTGGGAGCCACTAGTGAAAAATTGCCAAGACACATGCTTGGTGTGTTTGCCTGTTTCACTGCTTCGTGGACTTTGAATGTCTCTTCAGTTCCTTCCATATATATAGTCATACTGGTTGAAATGGATAACCTCAATACACTGAAGTAAGTAGAGTCCACGGGTGCCCTAATCTGATCACACCAGAACTTTGCCTGAATTTGAGTTTACAGAAGACCTGATGCTCCCCTCCCTAGCTGACCATGGGAACCAGAATCACACAGTGATGATCAGAACAAGGCACCTACAGAGCGTGCAAATGAAACTTGGCATTCGTATTCTGAACTGTCTTAGGTAACAAAACCTGTATCTTGTTCCTGGATCGAAGGGCATATATATCTTAGAGAGAAGCATGCTGGCAAGGCATAATAATTGTGATCAGGGCAACGGGAGGGGTTTCTGTTGTATAGCAAGTTTTCCTCTACAGGCAAAATTTATAAAAAGAAAGACAAAAAAGAAAAAAGTATTTCTGTTCTTAAGTGTCCTGATTTGACATCTGCTGGAAGTGGTTAGATGATCTATATCTGCCTGCATATTAATAATATGTGCCTTTCAAAATTACCCATTAACTCCTACTCATTGTATCAAGAACTCTGGTTCTGACTGTTAATTGTGCAGCCTTATTTGGAATTGATGCTCAAAACCCGTCTCTTCAACCTACTTGTGCTGGAAATTTTCTCAAGACACAAACTGTACAAATACTGATGACTAATACTTTTATGCATGAACATAGACAAATGCCTAGCCTATAAAAATATGAAGGAACAGTACTGCATTAGATCTATTTCATTCAACTGTCATTTTAATTAAAAATCTAATTTATGGCCACTTTTATGCACAAAATATCAAGCAAATATATATTAAAAAATATATTAAACTGGAAATTCCATATGTTCAAGAAGGGCTGTGCTGGTCCTTGAAAAGAATCAAGTGCATCTATTACCAGAATTTAATTACCAAAATTAAAAAGAAAACAGAATTGTACCATGACTTTATTCATATAAAAGCAGCAATTGCATGTCAGCAACGTTATCAAGCATTCACTTTCTAAGGAACTAGTACATGTTGAATTGAAATTATGGGTCAACAATTAATTATGAGACCAGTGTCTGCTTTGAGGGCTTGCTGAAGCAAAGAAAAATAGTATGAGAACAAAGCTCGTCAATCAATACCTTAATTTATCTGCCATTGTACTGTACTGAGTGTAGTGAATCTGTGGGATGACTTAGAGGCTGCCAGGATTCCAGTACTCAGCGATGGACGCAGGAAAACGAAAACACAGGGGTAGAAATTTTATGTATATGATCAATTAATGGGCAGGATTCAGCATCAGACACAAAACCATGTTCTTCTCTCATTTCAGTCACTCTGCTAAAGCAAAATTTAACAATGACTATCAGGTCCATGGTCATCAGTGAACAGAAGTGTGATCTGAGAAAAAGTAACATCTTACTTAAGCTCTGGCAAGCTTAATTTGTTGTAATTAGAGCAGGCAGAAAGGTAACCCGGTGTAACAGATGACTTTTTATGTAAGCAAAAGATTTGTAATGTACTTTTTTTTTTTTTTAATACAAAATAAGATGTTTGTGTTAGAAAACAGTTTTGTGGTAGGTCAGCCTATGTAGGTTTTCCCTTTCAAATGAATGTTCATATTCTGTGCTTTCTGTTAGCCATCCAAAACAATTTAAAAACAAATTTAAAAATGCTTATAGAAATATGAAGTAGCTTAACTAGAAGTTCAGGTGAGGAAAGATATGTAGGTATAATCAGCAGTGGCTACCTGATGAGAAGAATCTTAAGTCTGCCAGAAGCACAGCTGAGAAACCCAAAACCCTCCTCTCCCCCACGCATCCTCAAAGAGCAATAAGAATAAAGATGAAAGCTACAGTGAAGGGAACACAATAACTTGCAGAGTACTGATGCTATAATATTCATTTAAAAAACAAAAAACAAAAACATGCCTCCTTGTTTTTGGTGATAGTTGTGGTTTAGGTATAAAAGATCACTAGTTTTTATTTGGGAGACATTAGGGTGGGGAGAGAAGGGAAGCTCTGTGACTTCCACGACAGGAAACAGGCTAGGAGAAATACGATTTAAGCAATCTTGTTTTCAATTCTATTTGTGAAATCACTCTTGGCCAAGACCCTGAACCAATGATTATTAATGACATAGAATAAATCACATTTAGACCTATGGCTTTTGGGTCACGTCCTAAATGAATATTCTCTTTTGAGAGACTTGGAGGTAAGCAGAGTGATTATACTATAGAACTTAAATTTCATTTGGCTTGCTGAAGCTTAACTGAAATATATTTCACATTAATTAATCAATCAAAAGCAGGTTTTAAGCAAACTGAGTTAGACGTTATCTACAAATTATTTCATTTTAACTTAATCAGTAATTCAAGGTATCAGCTCCCATCAGTCAAAACAATCTAAAAGTATCTATAAGGGGATTAAACCGATTTAGCAACTCAGGAATATTTTTAGTTACTCAGTGTAGTTAGAGCATGCAAATTGTTGTGTTTAAATTCTGTATTTTATCCTATCAAACGTCAATGTACTTGGAAAGACAACAACTAAAAAAAAATTGGATATTTTACCCCTGAAGAAAACAAATGTACCTCATTAATATATCAACATTATAAAACACACCGGAGGTGTTTTGCAGAGCACGGTCTTTAGTATTTTCTGCAGCACCTTTTAAAAAGGCTACAGTAAAAAAACTTAATGCATAGGCATGCCTTTATTAATTTTGCTAATTATATTAATATAGATGGTTTTATGCAGAGATAATGCTAATCTTCTGAATTCCTTGTAGTCTGCCTCTTCAGACAGGTGCAAGCTAGCCTTTCTCTTTGAAAGCTGCTACTTCCCTAAAGTCAAGGAGCTTTCTTGGTACTTCTCTCTTTTAGGATGAGTATGTTTTCCCAGAAAAATGACTTGACATTTTTTTAATAATAGCTTTCCCTCCTGAATATTCATCAGAGAGAAACAAGTTAGGCATTACCCTGAATTGAGGATGATGGATTTAGAGTTGAGCAATTCCCAATCTGAGCAATTTCAAGTTGCCTTACTCAACTCTACTTCTCATCATCGAGAAATACCTTAGTTACAAGAAGAAGAATTGGGAACAAATGTTCAAAGTTCAACCTGCAGATAGCAGGAATATCTGGTACCTTAAACAGTATGGTAATCATTAAGTAAATGCAGTTCACAACATTCACTCAATAATATTTGTATTCAATTCCAAAAATCACAATAGGCTCTGGGAGCACTAATCAGCTTACAGGAAGAGATATGAGCCAAGCACTGCTGCTTGTCTCCAAAAAGCACCCAGCTGCAGCATCCCAACCCACTCCACCAGGTGCTATTTACCTCTTTCTTCTGAGTGGACAATAGACCTTCTTCCCCTGTTTCTGCTCCCATTCCAGATTTCCTTTTGGAAACTTTTGGCTGGGCTAGGGCCAGGAAGCTTGTTCTCCTAACGGGGACAGACAGCAGTTGGTGAGAGCAGCCTCATCCCCTGCAAGTTCATCCCCTGCAAGCCACAGCCACCACTCCAGCTTACCTGCCTGGCACCAGCTGCAGACACTTGCAGGAAGGAAGAAACAGGGGCACCCGCTTTCTTGTCATCGGGGGACACGGGTGGCCGCTCTACTGGAGACCTTGCCTGGACTCTGTAGATCAGCTCGTTGCGCAGAGCTTCTAGCTCTGTTTTCAGGGTGATAACATGGTAAAGAGACACTGCTGCAAGACAAGAGGACAGGAGCATTGCAAGCCACAGGAATGTGACAGAAAAAAGTCCCGTGGTGCCTGAAGCAGCACCAGGGGGGGCAGAGGGAGAGGAGGCGGTATCCTTCTGTTGGATGACGTGCACACAGTCCACGGATTTCATCGCTGCTCTTTCCTCACTAAAGCCAGAGGGAGAGTTCAGCTGTCCCCTTCCGAGGTGCAATCCATGTTACCAGTTGCTCTGTGAAACTAAGGGCATCCAGAATAAGTGAACAAAACGCCCAGATCATTTCCTGTCATATGAAGCCGTTGATACAACCATTAAACTTAATGTACAGAGTGAACGTCTAACATTCGGTCTCCGTTTAGTTTTCTTCTTTCTGTGCTGCATTTTGGCAGTGAATACTTTCTCATGAGCTGCTTGCTCAATCTGCCTTCCTCCTTTCACTTTCAGCTATTTATTTTTGTGGCAACTTGCTTTTACCATTTCCCATTATCTTTAAATTTAGGCACAACCGGTACCACTGGTATTTAGAGCCTTATCTAGAAGTGCAGAAACAATGTAAAGTTTCCTGGCAGCATATCATCCAGTGCCACTTAAAAGAGATAAGCATATAGCAATGTGCGTGCCTGTAGGTATATATATATCATATATGTACACAATAAATATAATATATATATTTATGCATACATATGTAAAGTGACTATGTGCCTGCAGAGGGGGTAACCTATTCAAATATCAATTTTTGTTGTTTCCTAAAACACAATGGTGAAAAATATTCTCAGGTATGAGTAACAAATTACTGGTCTCTCAAGTGTTTGAAGTGGCAGAGTCTGCAGTTCAATTCATCATATGAACTTGGCAAGGGATGACTTTTTATCAAATTCGTCTGGTAAATATGACTTCTCTGTAGAATTCAAAGACCTGGATCAATGCAAAATGGTCACACAGAATGGAGGAGAGGAAACCCAGAAGGGAGGGGAAAACTAGAGGATGAAAAAGGATACGAGAAGGAAAAGAAAAGCAGGGAGAAAGAAGAACAGAGGGGTATAGAAGGAAAATAACATTTAGAGAATTTCAAAAAGGAAACTTTACACATAGATGCTTAATTTTTTCAGAAAAATCCTTCATGTCTGGCCTAAGCTCATCTCTTTTTAAGATTTTACTAATCTTAATCTTTACTCATTTCATCTTAAAACCCTGCATTAGGATTTCCTTTCTTCAACTCAAATATGCCAAATTTGTTCATATACTTTTTGTATTGTCTTCTCACACAAAATTAATGTTGTACTCCTTTGTCAAGAGTTTCTGTGATCTGGAGCAGGGAAAAAAAAAGATAAAGTATCACAACTAGGGCTGAAATCAACAGGTCAACCCCTTACTGCAAACTAAATTTTTGTACCACATAAGTAAACTTTAACTTTGCACAAGAGAAAGAGCTTTTAAGGGTCTGTCCAAACACTGTGTAGTAGCATGTGAGTTGCATGCTCATAGCAATACCTGTCAGACTAGTTCAGAACAAGCTGATACTATTGGGAAGGAGAAAGGAGCAGAGACAGAGTCAAAAATTCTGTAGCCTCTCCCACATCCATTTCTTAAGACTGTGAGAAATTGGGGTCATTAAAAACTTTATCATCTTTCACTGCAATTCAAGGCACTCTTTTCCTTACTTTGCCACCTCTAACAACTGTCCAATATACTGCATGGACAAGCCATTCTTTTCCTAAAAGCAGAGAAAAAATTATATCATGCACCTTAACATGCCTCTAGAAGTCACCTACATACTGTGAAAAGTGATACAGAGATCAGTATATGGTGGAATAAGAGCAGAATACGATACCCTTTCTGCATCTATTTTCAAGGCTAAGTTCAGGTGTAAAAGGGACTGCATTTTGAAGGAAATTTAAGATATATTAAGGTAGTTTTTTTGGAACATAATAAGCAGCTATTAGAACTAAACAGAAGTGGCTTGAAGTATCACCAGACATCAGAACATTATCATCCTAGTGCTGACTGGTTTCAAAAAATAGAATAATATGACAGCTGTAAAAGAAGTGCTATATAAGAAAACAAAAAGAAATGAGAGAATGAAAGTTATAACTAGCTATCCAGGAATACTGAGAAACAATTGGCCGGTGAGATCTCTGTGGTCATTAACATAAGAAAATAACTGACATATATAATTAGCATCACTCTAGTTAGTTCCACAGAAAATAGGCTGTTCCCAGCCTCAGTGCCTTCTTTACATAGGGTCTGTATTTGGGCTGACAAAATAATTGCAGTGACACAGAGGACTTCTGTAAGACATCTGGCTTTGTCTTGCTTATCATTCTGACAAATGAGAACTTCAAAGGAGAGAGAAGGAAAATAACAACCCACACATGGCAAATTGTTAAATTCAACAGGTGTTTCTATTCAAGTATCAAAGAGATTGGGCTGGTTTCAACCTCATGCCATTCTAGTTTCATAAGCATTTAAGTGATTTGAAAGAAAATATAATTTTTGACAAATTTTGCAATGACAGAAACATAGTTGAACATAAATAACATTGTTGAAATAAACAACAGTAAGAAGTCAGTCATGAAAAAAAAAAAACACATATGAACTGCCTAGAAATATCCGTATTTGTACAAGTTACATTTTATCACTATCAAGTGAAGCTTCAGTAAATTAGACTACTAATTGCATTAAAGTAACATCTAAGAAGGCTGACTTTAAAACAAAAACAAAAAGCAAACACATGCTAGTTGCAGAGCCTAGTGTGTGGACTTAGCGTGCAGGTGGTGCCTCGATGCTTGCTGCTATGCCTTGTCAGAATGTGCAGTCCTTGCAATTCCTCCTGTTGGCAAAGTGGCAAATCAGCCCCTAACCTGCTTAAAGCAATGGCGGTAAGGTTAGTATGGGCGCAGTTTGTTCTGTGCTTTAAACTAAGGTATGACTAAAGAGGACTAACGAATGCTCAGGTTAGGGCTGCCATTAGGAGACACGAGAGGGTCTTGACTTCCACTAAACATGAGCTCTTGGTAGAACTTCCTTGTTGAAACAGAAGTGTAGCATTTGGATATATACATACTGGAGCAAAACAGTGTGCTAAAATAAGAGGCAGTGGTAATCATGCTTTAACTTCGATATGGACATCTGCATAGTTATGACTGCCAAAACCTAACAGTGAAGAAGGTTCAGAACAGAAATCCAGAATGACTATGTGGGGTGTAAAGGACTCGTCACAGAAAGGGCAGTCTGTGGTTAGCAGCCTGCTTCTAGTGCCTGTCTTTCCTGAAAACTCTTCTGCAAAAGTTTGTGCCATATTAACTGTTTCGGGTCAGGATACACACAGTATGCTACAGATGCATGCAGTAAAACCACAGGGCAACAAGTGACCACCTCAAGCTCAGTTCAAAGCAGCTTTTCCCGAACTATTCCTATAAATTAAAATGCCACTGCATTAAATTGCAGAAATCTAGTCCTGGCCATCTAACACGGGAAGCAAATAGGAGTAAATCCTTATAATAAGGTTGTTCTGAAAATATTGTCTATTCTACATGTACAGTACAGCTGATCCATGCACACACAGTAAAACCAACCATTTAGTGCTACTTTAGTCCAAATAATGAGCTATGTTAAACACTCAGGTTGACTGGATAAAGGACCTTTTTAATTTTGCCAAGGACAATTATTAAGAAATGGGTTGGCTGGTTTAAGAATTCTACTTAACCCAAATTTTTACTTTTGGGAAAAAGAGCATGAGCTAGGTAAAAGTCAAACTAAGAAGGAAAAAAAAAAAAAGATAATAAAAAAAGAAAAGAAGATATTACCACTGAAGACTATTAATGGTGAGAGTGGTTCACTAGTGGAAATGGTGGATTCTTGAACAAAATCAAGACTGATTAATCTTCTAAGATATTACAGCTGAAACAAACCCTGTAATTTCTGCGAGCAGATAAATTCTTTCGTTTCTGTCATGCAGAGTATCTGATTAAATGATCAAGATGGGCCCTGCCAACCTGCAGATATATGAAACAACATCACTACATCTGCGGGGAACTGAAGCAGAGATAGTAAGCAATCACACAGGAAATTTGTGGTTGAACCAGAAACTGAACCCTTGATTTCCTGAAATTCAGCACTCTGCTTTAACCACAAAAGCATCTTCTTCTTTGAGGGGGAGGAAAATCCGATAATGAAGTTTAACGTACAAAAAAGAAGCAGATGATTTGAATAAGAAGACTTGGATAAAAACCCAACTTACTGATGAAATGTAAAAGTTTACTTAAAAACAAATGTTCTGTTCTGAAATGGGAGGTTGTGCAGATGTCATTGTCATACTAAAAGTACATTTCCAGTGGCAAAGGTCCAACTTCAAATACTTCTGAAGTGGCCACGAAATGGAACTGGTCCCTGTGGTTATTGCGAAAAGAAAGAAGCCATGGTAGCTTGCCGTGCTACATGAGACACCGCAGAGCAGACAGAGGAGCGCAGAGTAAGCAAAGGTTCCATATTAAAAACATTTCAAGTCCTTTCTGATGATGAACAAATTGGACAAACTATTGTGGAGGAGGTCAGAATAAATCCTGTATGACAGTTTTCTGCTGTTACAGATAACTGTATTCAGAGCATTCATAGACAGCCTTCTGAAGCAATACATGTTCCCTTCCAAGGACGCTTAATAAGTTCCTTCAGCCATTACCCAGGATTTACATAGTAGCAAAACCAGGGAAGTTCCAGCCTCTCATATGCATCCAAAAATCACACTATCCACAGATTCTGTTTACTGTGGCTGGATATTTACACTATATTATCTTAAATCTTAGGAAACTACTGAATACAGTGCAAGCAGAGGATGTGTTACACAAACAGTTTAAATCTTGTTTGATATATATCATCTTGTTAAAAGAAAAAGAAGTCATATGAGGTTTTTCTGAAACAAGAGTGATATTCTTTTCTCTTTGCCTCCTAATTCAAAATTGCCTAGGATGATACAGGTGTCTGTATGCATTTTAGATATGCCATGTTTGATTTATGCCTCACCTAAGACTTTATTTTTCTACACATCCAGACAATTTAGGTCCAAATCTGGCATGCAAACTACACAAAGTAAACATGCAGCTGACTTGAAGCCATCATTACTATTTACACAGTTATTACAGTGCTTTCAAAGAGGACAGGAAATTGCACAGGAAGGAAAAGCGATTCTTATAGGTGTCTTTCAAAGTATGCAGCAGAACCATCAAGAAATATAATAAAATGAAATATATAAACTCAAAAAAGAAAGCACGAGATTTGTATACTACAGCACCTTAATGCCAGCCTCCTCCCCCCGCCCCCCATGATGCCATAGTAATTCCTTCTTACTGCACAGCGGAAAAGGAGCTCTGTCATACAGCTGTAGCTCACTTGTCTTATAGCCTCACTGGCTAGATTATCCAGCAACACAGAGTATTTCTCCACCTCTTTGACACCATGCAACTTGACAGATTCTACACAGATGGGCTAAAAATGCATTTGTATGGCAGCAAAATAAACAAGGAGCCATGGCCCTTCACGTGGGAGTGGCTGCTCTTCTGTTGCTAGAGTTTGCAGACCTTTAACAGAGGGCACAGGACGGGGATCCAAATTATTTTCAAATCATAGCATTATTTCTCCATAGCTGTATCTATTTGCTACACTGTTCTGAGTTCTCAAGGACAGAAAGGAACGGTACTCTGACTGACCTTTTACTTTGCATTTCTGTAAATAATTACCCCACACCAGACGTAAGCATAATGCAGAACAGCTGTAGAACTTCCTTTCTTTCTATCTTCAAGCAGCAAAATCTGTTCCCTAGCTGCTTGTCAAAAGTAGCAGCAACATCTCTCTGGCACTTGGTATACGAACGCGGTGACATTTTATGCCAGCAGCCATACTCTTGCAGCGTAGCATTATTCAGCTCGTTGCCTAAGATGATATATTAAAGATATATCTGTCACTATTATGGGTGAAACCAAGCTCTGTAACGCATTAAAAACAAGGCTGCTTTTATGCTGCATTGTCTTTCAGAGAAAGGAAATTTGCTGTTCTTCAAGGCAGAGGAGAGTTATTCTGTCCCCTCTCAAGCTGAAGCATAACAAATTAATCACATTAATGGTTTCAGCACACTTCCAGAAAATATTCAGTTTATCTTCCTTATCTACTTACAGAGAGAGGACTCTGTAAGAAAAGTCCAAGATTAAGACTCTGAAAAGGGTCCAACAAAGGATTTAAAGCTCAGGCACATTCAATATCTCAGGAGCAAATAATTTTTGTTTAGCCAATGGTTCAGTATTTTCCCAAGACCTTACTTATCTACGATCTTTTCCACAGACAGCAGGTCCACTGCCTTTGGTTTAGGTTTCATTTCTAGCATTTCAGTTTAGATGTTCATATGCCTTTACGAATTTTTATTATGATTTTAGCAGTCCTTGCAAATTCTGAGGAATTCAAATACTGTACCTTTGTCTATCTGATATAAGGGCCCATACATCTACGAAGTAAATGAATGTAACATCACATGTAACTTCATGAGCCATTCCAGGCCACAGTTTATGTTGCTTTTCATAGCCCAGCTGCCTAACAGTTTTCCAGTACGAAAACGGCAAATGCAAGACATAACTTGTATTCTTCAGAGCAGCACTGCTCAAGTAAGGTTTAGTGACATAGTTCACAAGATGGCAAACTGCTTTTTGTTCAAGAAGGATATTCAGATGGAGTACCCAAATCTTACTCGCTCCTCTACTTTTATCGTCTTGTTCTCAAGAATTAGAAATATTTATGAGTGAAAACAAGGTATTTTGAATGAAGCCTCAAGAGGTCCCCCCAACCCCCCACCTCCATCTCCTAGGAATTAGGTTAGAATTGAACTAGAAGCCTTTCTGTAAACCAGGAAAGGACAAACATTTTGCACCTTTAGAGAAAGCAGCAGTAAATCCTTATTTTCTAGGTATGTCACATGACGAATATGGGATAGGAGCAAAGGTGATATAAGCTTAGTTGCACGTTTCTCCGTAAGAAAGCAGAAATGGCTTCAGTCTGAGTATCCCACTGCAGCTATGTGTGTTAACTATAAACCTGCTAGAGGACCAGCAGCACATTTAAAATCCACATGTAAAATATTACCAGCAATGGGTGGTAAAATTAGTCAGAAACACAATGAAAAATATTTCCTCAGTGACATGTTCAGACCACCTCTCAGTTCCCCAGATAAAAGAGAAGCTTTGAAATGTAGAAGGTGATAGAAAGTGATGGACGGCTGAGTACGTTTTACTTACTTATTGAAGGCAAGGATACGTGACAAAGCTTAGAAACAGACAGCTCTAATTTAGCTTTTTTCTCTGCTATAATAGCTTTCCACAAATGCCACTTCTAACAATGCAGAGGTCTATTCCATGTGCTCTGGTTTGTTTTGTAAGTAACTGAAAGTGACACCCTGAGGCTGACAAGTTACCATGCATACAAAAATACCCCTGTACTCATACCGAAGACAGGTCACAAACTAGAACAAGACATTAACAGCACTTTTAATGTATCAATTTATTGCATATGTCAGTACATAAAAATAGAAAAGGTTTTTTTTTGTAAAATTAATTTTATTGTAAAAACCAGACTAGAATGAGAATGTAAAACTTTGCCACAATTAGCACATATATAACATTTATGCTTTGTCTACAAAACTTGAGAATACTTTAAAAGACATTTTTCCTTTAACTATACACTAAAGAAAAATCAAATAGAAAGCTGGTATCATTTATTCAATGACTGTTTCTGAATTCAAAACATGAATGTTATTTAGAACTTGAACATGCTTTCTCTATCTACACTTCTGCAGGATTCTACTCTAAATTACACAAGCAGGAGGGCACAGTAAATTATTCTCAAGGGGATACACCAGGCTGATCCCACTATGTGC
>VXAL01009296.1:36300-47549 GCA_013399475.1 Chauna torquata
TTATCGCTCTGCATTTCACAGTTCAGAAGCAAATACTGGGAATGTAAACTTGGGTCAGTAGGAAGCCTCAAGTATTTCCACTAATTAAAACCACACACAAGGTCTCATACTAGATCATTCCTCAACAAGGACTCTACAGCTACAGCTGTTCTAATTCAACATTTGCCCCCCCACCCCCTGACATTTTTTTAAAACATTTTTTAAGCTTTTTTTTTTTTTAAGTTCCTCTTATAAAAGAAACAATTACTTTAATGAATATATTCAAGCCAAAAGGCTCTCTTACAAACCTGTAAAAATAACTTCCTCTTCCCGAACTAGAAACATATATATACATAGGACAAACAGCTGGCAAACATCTATACACAAATAGAGAACAGGTATGAGAAAACATAATGGTATAAAGTGGAATAAATGCAACAGTATAATAACAATTATTGGCAATTTAAAGTTATTACTACTATGATTCTTGCAACGTACTCTCTGAAAATGGCTCTCAGTAGCAGGTAATCATGGGTTGCCCTCATTAAGACCATGAAACAAAAACAAGTCGTGTCAGCAACAAGTTTCTTACACCTTCTCCCTCCTTCAGATCATATTTCAGCATTGGAATATTTGTATAAGTATTTCCTTCCTATTTTCTTTCAGTGGATTTCATAGCAAATGCAATGAAAAAGAGAATAGGTATTCAACCACAAGTGTGTGTCCAATGGATTAAGGGAAAAGCAAAAACGTGCTTATGTGGAAGCTGGAAGAAATCACATCAAGCATGCATAGATGATGACTGCATCTTCTCACACCTGGTATTTGTAAAAGCAGGCATTTTTAGGTCCTGCAGACACTATAGTGTAAAGATATGGCTTGATAATCAAAAGTAACATTTAGACACACTGCACTATGAACAGCTCCTCATTGCCATAATGCAAGGCCACACATTTGACATTGATTTAACTGTGGACCCAAATGTGAATACTTGATTTGTATGGAAGTGCCACAAACACAAGGTTGGAAGGGTACCGGCAGTGTTTTGGGTTGAGGTTTTTGTCTATTTAATTGGTGCAGAGTGGGGTAAGAAGTCCTCTGTTACTTTGAAAATCCACATTTTATGAAAAACACGATAGTATTTAATGGCAAGCTATGACAACTTCTGAAACTATTCATCTGCATGCAGCCTTCAACTTTTGTTTTTGCTTTGTTAACTTGTTTTCAGAAAAGCAGTACTTGCGCACTTATTTGCCTTCTCTCTCCCTTATCCCTCCACCTTAATTCTAAAGCAATATGAAATAGCTGAAACAGTGTATCAGGGGTGACAGATGAACCTAACTTTGTTTTAGAATATCACATAAAGGGAATGCTATGTCTATTAACACCTTTTTGCCATATGAACCCCTCCTCGACCCTCCCAATCCAAACTGTACCCATAATTCCTCCCCCCCCCCAAATACCACCTCTGGAAGTCTGAGGAGGTGGCTTCAGTTTCACCCAGATTCAAAACCATGCTCTGTCTACCATTGTTTTAAGTCTGTATGTCCAAAAGTATCTATACCTTTTTCAATCATTTGTAAACTAATTTTAGGACAACAAAAGATACTTACCAGAGATAGCAGCAACTTCTGGTACGTACACGTATATTTTAAAAACAGAAGAAAAAGATCACATTTAAGTTTTTATAATAAAAGATATATCACCCTATCTGTAACTTTGACAATACACAAGTGTTAAGTAATACCTGTAATTCCATGTAATAAATTGGAGGCATAACCATTAAAGCACCAGTTCAGGAAAGCAGTTTTATTCCACAAGAGAACTTGAGCACAAGCTTAAAATACCACTGTCCATAAGGAAACAGATTTTAAGTGTGTGCTGAGATGCTTTTCTGAATCAGGGCATCATGTGAAAAAAAAAGTTTATTTAAAAATTTCAATCTGAAAGGCAATTGTACACTTTTTGTGGAAGATTTTCCACAGTACTTCCCATAAAAATATTTTGAAAAGGGAAACTATCAGCTGCAGGAGATGAGCAATTGAACCTGCAGAACAGATTTATACAACGCCACACCCCAACAAACTAAATACACAACTTTGGCATGACTACCTAGGACAAGGACCCTTTAAGGCCAAAAACCAACATTGAGTCACAGTCAAGCTCTCTCAATTAAAATACTACTGGCTCTGGAGTGGTGAGATACTAACTCCAAAAATCTCAGTATATATCTAAAGAAAACAGCTCTACTGCTGGTGCATAGGCTACTTTCACACCGTAGGACAGAACTGTAAAAGATTATTTGTAAGCAAATGGGTAAAAGTGTTAAAGTAATTGTTCTTTCAGACTAACTAAGCTTAGGGCTGCTAAATTTAATGCACTGCTCATTTTTATTATCCTTACTGTAACAGCTAAGTACATTACTCTCTAATCATGTGATCATTGGTAATTATTTGGATTTATTTATACCTCCAAAAGAAACAAAGGGCACAGACATTTAACTACACCAGCCTAAAACCAAACAAACGTAGATACTTTTACCTTGCATGATACTTACTCCCTTCTATCACACTGACCACTCTGCCTCAGGAAATCCCACCTCAAGCGCATGGGCTGACAACACCAACAAACAGTTTGCAAGTAAGTTAGTGATGAGAGTTTGGTGCAGACAAGAGCTTTAAAAGTTAAAATCACACTACTCTCTTTTTGAGGGTTACTTCTATTTTCTGTGAAGAAACTACCTGGGCAAAATCCACCAGCCATAGTGCTTAGGCACATACAACTTTACGGGCAATACTATAATACAAACAGTAAAATGAAAACGTCTTTTCCTCTTCAGTTGCAGTTTGAACTAAGTATGTATGCGTAACCATTAAAAAAAGTAATAACCACGGATAGTATACCTGTAAGTATACTCTACAATTAATGTTATTTTATATTATTTAGCACATTAAAGACTTCCCACCTTGCATAATATAAAATTTCAAGGAATAAAACACTATCTCATGCATGGCACACTTCAAATAAAATCTAAGAGAAACGACAAATTGTGCTAACCATGATTGTCCAAAAAGCTCACACATACAGCAGTGAAGCCTCCCATTGTTCTAAACTAGTATGTTTTGTACTACTCTTGTAGCAAGGTTTTTTTTTTTTCTTTTAATAGCATCCATTGTACATATCAAACAAATGGATTATACGGACAGATATCAAAAAAGTATGAGAAAGACATAAAATGGTTCATTTACAATGCTGCAAATGTAAAAGTTATCTGGAACATCTTAATAAAGCATCAGACCTTTCCAACTTTAATTTCACTCTTCAGGCAAGTACAGACATGACATACATTTAAAAATTGACATTCTTTTACCACTTTTCACAAACCAAGGTACAGTGCAGGTACTCCTCCCACCCCAAAGAAGATTAGTTATATTATTGTTACGTTAGATGACGTTTTCGCCATTTCTTCAGGGGAGTGACTCTTTATTACTTCTTTGATGAACTGTTCAAGTGCAGTGAAATATCCCTGGCACTGCCAAGTGTCATTATGAGTTCCATCAGGAAAAATCGCCAATCTTTTAGTCCGAGCTGGGGATAATTCATAGAGTTGCTTCATCATAACTGGTGGAATTAACTGGTCAGACAACCCAGAGATGAAGAGTGAAGGCATTCTGCACTGAGAGATTTTTCTGTAGGACAGAAATTTATTTTTGTAGCACCATAAAGGAAGGTATCTCATTGGAAAGAAAGAAAATAAAGTGCTGGCCATGTGTGGGATGCTAAGAAAGGTGTTCTCGACCATGATGGCAGAAATCCTATGGGAATTTTCAGAAGCTAAATGAATAGCTACAGCTCCCCCCAAGGAACGGCCAAAGAGAAAAATTTTTGTTTTATCAAGATCAGACCGAGTCATCACATAGTCTAACACAGCCTCAGAATCTAAGTACAAACCTTCTTCACTTGCTTCTCCTTCACTTTTTCCATACCCTCTATAATCAACAAGGATTAAGTTTACTTTCAGGTTTACCAGCATTAACAAAGCATTTGGCAACCTGTGGCCAATGTTGCCTGCATTCCCGTGAAAGTAAATGATGGTTGGAGAATATGCTGCATTGTCCCCTGTGTATCTCAGCAGAATAAGATTGAGAAGAACTCCATCTTTGGTTTTGATGAAGATATTTTCATGTGGTATACCAGTAGGCATAGGAACATAAAGGCGTGATGAAGAGGGCTGTTCAGGAAAGTAAAGCAGCACATCCTGGAATTTATATAATATACCTGCTATTGACACAAATATTAGTATAAGTAGTATAACGCCTCCGTACAAGTGAAAAGTTACTATCAAAGGTAAAAGAGAAATACGGCAGAGACCCCAAGACCAGGAAGCCAAAGCTAGTAGCCATCTTTCGACAAAGGTCCAAAGCATCCATGACTTTTCCATTGTAGTAGTCAGTGATCTTTTACTCCAAGTAAATCCTGTAAAAAATAAATAACATGTATAAATATAGTGGAAAGAAAAATGAAGTGATTTAAGCATTCACACTTTCAGAAGATTGATGATATGTCATCCATAAAAGCATAAACATCAAACTTGGTGGGAAACTCCTTTGAATTTTTGGAAAACATTCAGTTCTGTAAAACAAGTAGAAAAGCAATCAAAGAAAAGTCTTTAGAACTTTCCAAATCCCATTTACATGATCTCAAATGGACAATGTCCAACAGTAGCACTAAAAATCGGTTGACTGGACTGGAACCGTAATCGCGTTTTCCCTCAGTCATCCCTACTGACCAAGACAGCAAACATACAGATCAGTTTGTCAAAGCTTCTCATAAGTAATACTAGAATCCAGAGAACACAAACAAAAATAGCTCTTCTTTCTAAGTTGCTACTGATTAAGGCCAAGAGGAACATTCAATAAGCCTATGCACTTCCCTCTGCAACCAGTCAAGGCTAACAATGCACGTAGGGTCAGCTATCACTTAGTAGCTGTGTTTCAGAATCTTGATCAACTGTGATTACAGCACAGTACATAAACTGATCAGAAAAGACTCCACTACAGCAAGATACCACGTTGTACTTCAATTTATAACATACGTTTTGTTGTATTATAAATCAGAACCAACCAAAATAAGTTTTATGCTATCAGATCAGTAAGCCATATTAAATCTTTAGCCAAATGACATGATTGTCATCATACAAGACCACTGAAAACAGTCAGCTGCCTACATTATTCTCTGATCTGAAAAGCACAACTGCTAAGAAGTCCAAAAAATGAAGAGATTCATGACAAACATACACAGCATAAAATGAGGAGAGCGATGTTCAATGATAATGGATTAAATCTTCTCTGTGGATTAAGGGATAAAAGGTCACCTCTGTAGTCACAGCCTTTACATTCCCCAAATATGAAAAACATGCAAAAAACCTGCCATCTCTATTTTATGCAATTACAAATATATAAGTAAATCTGTTACACTTTAAGACTCCCATATTCACCAAATGCAATGTGAAATTAAGTTTTTATACAGTCTATCTACTCCAGATATGTAGAACTGTTGAAATATAGTCTAGAGAACAATTATCCCAGCTTTTTCTTATATTATTTATGAATTCATGTTCAATATCTACCTCCAAGTATGTACAAATACTGTCTGTATAAAAATTTAATTCCTGTGATCCGTTTAGGACAGACATGAAGTAGGTACTTCAATTTCTAACAGAATTCCCTAATGACGTAGACAAACATTTCCCGAATTGCATTTGAAGACTACAAGAACGATAAGATTGATAACGACACAGTAAAAACCCTCCTCCTACCCCCACTATTCAATTTTGCTGACTTTCTTACAAAATGAAAGGGTCCAAAAATGCTTTCTCAACAAGCCATTCACAAAAGGAACAGACCCATCATTAAAAATGCCTAGTAAAAAATGAAGAGATCATAAAAATCTTACGTAAGATTATCAGAAGTTTTGCCGATGGCTATCCCACATACACCAAGGAATGATATTTGGAGACTGATACAGCTGGTTTTACAAGCCATGTTAGCTTCATTTGTGCATAGCTTCCCATTTTCATTTCAGTAGGATACTACTACTGAGGTGCTATACTACTCTGAGATACTGCTGCTATGCGTTTACTTCTGATATATGTGTCTATATAAAAACTTTGCTACCAGAGTAGAAAAGACGACGCACCTTACAACTGAAACTCAACACAGTTCTGCATTACCAAGATGCTATTACATTTCATTCAACAAAACGACTACTACAGTACTACAAATACGTAATGAAACATCAGAAAGTAAAACTCAGGATTTTATAAATCAAACGATTAATTTCTAACAAAAAACAAATCCAACAAATACTTAGGGCATTTCAGTCAGCTTTTAGAAGAAACGTAGTTTGTGTTCAACATGTTAATTAGCCAAAAGGGTAAACTACACAACCACGTTTCATACTCACCTACATATTTAAATAAAGCTGATCAACCTGCACTAAGGAACAACTACTTGACAAAGTTTTCTTACAAGCTAGATGAAACTTCACTAGTTCCATCTGCTACCAGACTTGAATCACATCATGTCCGTTCCTTCACATCTTACTGCAAGGTCTGTTACTGAGAGAATAAAGATACAAGTTTCTTCTAGGTTCTTGCCTGCCTCCTTCCAATACCAACTGAAGAATCACAAACATGGAAAATTATCGTTTCTCAAACAAGCACACGGACCTGGAAAAGACTAAGGCAATACGAGCTCATTCTCAAGAAAACTACAAACCATGCTTTCTGTGGAGTCCAAAGAAGTAGCAGGCCTTCTAAACACACCTTCTTTGACCTGAACAGTAGATGATGATGCAGAGCCAGACTTCCATTTAAAGGATTTAAACAGAAAGAGAAAACTAATATAGTAACTTTCAGTGAGTGATGAGGCGTTCCCTGAAGTCCTCAACATTTTCTGGAGTGCATGAAATTTGAGACTGCTCAGCGTACTGCAAGAATACAAAACAAAAAAGAAATCTCTTCTTGGTTTTCACTTCCCCTTACTGTTGTGCTGGGTAGGAAGTTATACATCAGGGTAATGCATGCATATTCTTTCTGTGAACATGGACTGATGATATTTGTATTTTAGCTCAATAAGATGATCTTTCAAACATTTTATAGCATAACATCTTATGATGCAAAAATTCTGTGTTGAATTATGAAGAGCACATATTGCAGTTCTTCTGTATCTCTACATTTTGTGACTAATTGGATGCCAGAAAAAGGGGAAACAGGGATGGAAAGGGAGAACTATTTAGACTTCAATGTCTGAGCTGGTCAAACTGAGAAACAGTGGACCTGCCTGTTTCTAGTCAAGATTAGTTCTGTTCCTAGACTATAAGAACCGCTTATGGATTTGTTCATAAGACGTCCCAGCTATGGCAAGAAGCAGGTACCCTTTCATGTCTTCTAAAAAAGACCTTTTTTAATCATTTTCTGTCACCTGCAAATATGACTAGTTAATATTGTTCAAAAGCTGACTGTTTAAAAGGATTATCTCAGTTTTACTGCCTTCTACTGTTGGAAGTATCACAACTCAGATGGCATGAAACATCATCCATGCACTACAGATGGAGACGCTGCAACCAAGGGAAGTCAGCAAGCTGGCCAATGGCAAGCTAGTGGAAGGTCTTCTGTTTCAGCTGGAGAAATTAGGTTTCTCTACAGACTTCCTTTGCTGATCTGCCAGATAAAACATTAACCCCTTGAAAAGCATCCTTACTTAAGGAAGAGTGCCTGTAGACACTCAAAAAATCCTTTTTTTTTTTTTAAAGGAACATTTACTGCAGCAATATATTTTAAAAAATACTTCATTGATTATGAAAAGTCACATCCCATTTTACAGCATATATAGTAATAGTATTTTATTACCGCCAATTATTTAAACTAAGTTAGAGGGTGTGCAGTGCACTTCCCCTGCGCCCCCAACCTGATCTTTCATCCGTAAGCCTGCCTGGGTGATAACCATCAGCGGCAACTGTGATGAACACGTCTTGTCGTAACAGCTGAACTGGGCTCAAGGTAGATTCGGGGGAGATAGATCCAAGGGCTAACGGAGTGAACATGGCTAGTAGTCAGTCATCTTACCCCATAAACAGGGGACAGCCCAGAGCCCGCTGAGCTTCCTGTACTGCATCGGGCTGCATGCCAGCATCTTCCCCTTGAGCAGAGATGCCTCTCAAGGTTACTCCTTGAGGTCAAAGGATTCCTTACCTGCTACAGATACCCGGTAAGTGACTACTGGCTAGCTTGTTGACACTTCCCAAGTAATTTGCTAAGCATGCTGAAACTTTGTAATCTTAGCTAAGTGATATAAAGGATTGGTTGTGCATATAACCCTTCAGGCATAAACTGTTATGTTTGGGATTGGGATAAGATCCGGTCGTATTTAGACTCAGAGTTTGAATGGCAAAAGGGACTCCATTCTGAACCTCATGACTCAGTGTGAGGGTCTCCCTGACACTTTTAGTCTGACCCTGTCCTCTACGCAATAAATAATCAAGTGACCTTGCCATCACGAATCTTGTTAATGTCACGTTTACCATTAAAGCTGTGTTAAATCTCTGTCTTATTCACAATTAAGCTTTGCTAAATCACTGTGTTCATCAATAAGTATATTGCCGCTTCTCTCATATGAGTGAAGTGCGTAATTCCATTTGCGACAGAGGGTATGAAAAAAGTGTAAGGGAGGTTTCTTGGTTTTTAAGCTTGGCATGTAAGTCAATGGTTTATCTAGGAAAACATCTACCAGATAAACTTTTATATCAGTGGAAGTTCTAACATAAGCTGTTCTTGTTCTTAGCTACTCTTACAACTGGAAGATATTTCCTAATACTGAACAGGAAGAAAGACTGAGTAACAAACTCATTACTTCTAGCTCAACATTTATTAACCTCCAAATATGTAACCTACCTTCAGTTTCACCAGGCTATATAAACCCAGCTCTTCTGCTCTCCCCTCACAGATGGTGTTTTCTTAGCCGCAAGTATGATCAGAGGTATTTTGTCTAGCATCTAACTGCTTCACTATTCCTCCTGTCCCTCTGGTAAAGCTACATTAGAAAGGCTAGCCTTTCTAAACGACAGTGGTTCCTCCAAGTTTTTTTGATGATGCTCGTAAATTTAAGAGATAAGTAGAAGACAGAATTGAAATACAGAGTTGTACAGAAGAAACCTTCAACACAGAAGAACAGCAACATGACAAGCCAACGTTCAGAATTAGCTGAAAGTAACTTAGGTTGCTTGAGGCACAGCAGCACTCTGGCTATCTCATTTAAAGACCACGAAAGACCAGTTCAGTTTATACAGGTACAGAACTGTGCTGCATCTCAAA
Source organism: Chauna torquata (assembly GCA_013399475.1). Taxonomy (NCBI): domain Eukaryota; kingdom Metazoa; phylum Chordata; class Aves; order Anseriformes; family Anhimidae; genus Chauna; species Chauna torquata. The sequence goes on from VXAL01009296.1 coordinate 45,653, forward strand.
ACAGAAGTGAAATTTGACAGTCTGGAGTCTCAATCTTATCCCACAGGGACAAACACATGTTGATATCCTCCCCTCCACGCCCCCCAAGTCTATCTCCACTGCTGAATCCCCAGTCCAGGAATTACCACCACAGACAGACTTCTATGTTCTATCAGATGAGCTACGCATTCCATACTTAAGTAACTACTAGGAATATAAATCACTCATAACAAGAATACTGAGAGAAAAATGAAGTCTTTGTGATCAAGATGTTTTAATAGTATTCTGCTGTGCCCAAATGATAATCTTAAATTCTTAAAATCATTAACAACTGAAGACCATAAAAACTTAAGTTCAAATTTAAAGTACATGGGAACAATTATTCACTCATTTTGAACAGCAGCTGAAATTACTCTTGTATTTCCCACACATTTGGTTGTATTTTGTTCTTTGTCTACATTTTTAATATTAAAAATGCTAATTTCACATACTAATCACATTATAAAACATTTACCTTTGGATGTGATGATTTCCCGTGCTTCATCTCTTCCTGAAAGACAATTCCATTTGGGAACTTTGAGTAAAACTGCTTTTTGAGTTACACACATAATCACCGTTTTTCTTCAATTACTTGAAAGAAGCTTAAGAAGTGCTAACAGCCAGTACCCTTAGAAGTTATGCACCTGCTTTACTGATGAAGCCATGCATACTATATTCAAGCTCTTCCTGTCAAGCTCAGCTCTTGCTTGAAAGAGCTGATAAACTTGAAAATACCGCCTTATAATGAAGTTTGAGAACCATGCTGAAGCGTCCTGGACTATACATACAGCACACAATATAAAACATATATAGCACATAATAATAACATTATGTTAGATTTACATTGCCTCCTGCAAGCTAACTTTTAGTCAGTGTACGCACGTGGTTGAAGTTAGCGCTGAGAAGAGCATTTAGATGTTTAATGGCTGCTCTCGCTTTAAAGAGCTTTAAAAAAGTTAAGTTTACTTCTTCAGAAGACTTCCTTAAGTAGAAATATTGAGTCCTCAACTATCAAAAATGAGATTAAAAGGAGCAAGTAGTCTTGAAGAAAACCTACAAGAAGTTTAATAAAGACAGTAAAACTACACTTTCTTAGTACTAAAATCTTACAGGTAAACTCTCACATAAGATTTAAAACGAAGTAGCTACTCCTAACTGAGGAAAAAGGACAGCACGCATGAGCTAGTCTCAGACACTTTTTGAGACCAGAAAGCCACCTCTCCTACAAACAGCACACTTCCACAGCTCTACACTGAGCTGTGCACGCTCATAATTGAAAATGTTTTCCCTGAACTCTTATTATGCTTTTCCCCACACACAACTGACAAACCCTAATGATTCTCACAAGCATATCTTAAGATGGTATTGCATTAACAAGAAAAATCATCTACAACAACAAAAACAAGAGCAGTTTTCATATTACAGGCCTAGGCATTTAGTGAGTATGGGCTCCTGAAACATACTTGTTCCCGAGCGTCTGAACTTTTTTCCATTTTTGCTTAAAAGAAACACCCTGCTTAGTCTTTTCAATATATTCACTCAGTACTTTAAGGAAATAGAAGCTATCATCATATGCTCCGTCTTCTGCAAGCACCCCCTGCGTACAGACTGTTCCATCTGGAGATGGATGAAACACGAGACCAAGGCTTTGCTGCGAAGGCGCAGAAGTCATCCCCGGGGCCGGCAGGAAGGCACGCGAAGGCGCTTTCAGCAGGGCCTGCAACGCCGCAGCTCCTCGGGAGAGACCCCCCGGGGCCGGGCAAGAGGAGCCGCGCACACCCCCGGAGCAGGCCGGCAGCTCCCGGCGAGCAGCCGCCCGCCGCCGCCCCCTCCCCGCCGCGCCGCTCGCAAGGACGCACCCCGGCTGCCGCCCGCCCCG
>VXAL01009296.1:47927-119075 GCA_013399475.1 Chauna torquata
AGCGGGCTCGCGTGGGCCGGGGGCGCCGCGGCGGGGCACGTCCTCCCACGGGCGCGGCCGTGGCGCCGGGGGCGGGCGTTGCTCGGCCTCTCCTGGGGTGGCCTCGGTAGCTCCCGCCTGGCGGAGGCTTTGCCGCCTCCGCAGCCGCGGAGGGGGCCCGCGCCGCCTCCTCCTGCCCCTCGGTCGTCTCGTCGGGGTGGTGTCACGGGCTGGCAGCGGAGTTCCTCCGGTAGCCGGGGACAGGGGTATCCGCTGGTGACCGTCGAGGAGAGATCGCGGTTACATCCTAATGAGAAAAGTCACAAATTCAGAAAATTCTAATTAGAGGTGGTTTCTCCTCGAGATGGAATAATGCGCGGGCATTTTCTTCCTTTATAAATATATATAATTTTTCCGTTTTAGTGAAAAACGAACTCACATGGCTTCCACACCTGCTTCGCAGCCTTCTAAAAAAACAGTTGCCTCCCATGTGCCTTTTGGAGATCTCTGCGCTACCCTGGAGCGAATACAGATGTGTAAATCTCGGCCAGAGAAGACCAAGTATTTCAAGGATTTCCTGAATTCCTGGAGAAAATTCCATGATGCTCTTCATCAAAAGGAGAAAGACGTCACAGATTCTTTTTATCCAGCTATGCGACTTATTCTTCCGCAGTTGGAAAGGGAAAGGATGGCATATGGAATTAAAGAAACTATGCTTGCGAAGCTGTACATTGAACTGCTTAATTTACCGAGAGATGGAAAAGATGCTGCAAAGCTTTTAAATTACAGGACGCCTGCTGGTTCACGTGGAGATGCTGGAGATTTTGCGATGATTGCATACTTTGTATTAAAACCTAGAAGCCCGAAACAAGGCAGACTGACAGTAGAACAGGTCAACGAACTGTTAGATGCCATAGCTAACAACAATGCTGCTAAAAACAAGGGGATGTTAAAGAAAAGCCTTCTTCAGTTAATTACCCAGAGCACAGCACTTGAACAAAAGTGGCTCATCCGGATGATTATAAAGGATCTAAAACTTGGCGTTAGTCAACAAACTATATTTTCCATTTTTCATCCTGATGCTGTTGAGTTGCACAATGTCACAACGGATTTGGAAAAAGTTTGCAGACAACTACATGATCCCTCTGTCTCACTTAGTAATGTTTCTATCATGTTGTTTTCTGCCTTTAAACCAATGCTCGCTGCTATTGCTGATGTCCAGCAAATTGAGAAGCAAATGAGTAACCAGATATTCTACATAGAAACTAAACTGGATGGTGAACGTATGCAGATGCACAAAGATGGCGATGTGTATAAATATTTTTCCAGAAACGGGTTTGACTATACTCAGCAGTTTGGTGCTTCCCCCCTGGATGGTTCCTTAACGCCATTTATTCATGATGTATTTAAAAGCAACATACAAAATTGCATTCTCGATGGTGAAATGATGGCTTACAATCCCGAGACACAAACCTTTATGCAAAAAGGAAACAAATTTGACATAAAACGAATGGTGGAGGACTCTGATCTGCAGACCTGCTTCTGTGTGTTTGATGTATTGATGGTTAACAATCAGAAGTTGGGTCATGAAGTGCTGAGCAAAAGGTATGAGATCTTAAGTAATGTATTTACCCCAGTAACAGGCAGGATACATATCATACATAAAAAAAGTGCCAGAACAAGAAAAGAAGTAATAGATGCTTTAAATGAAGCGATAGATAACAGAGAGGAAGGGATTATGGTGAAAGACCCCACGTCCACCTACAAGCCTGACAAACGTGGGGAAGGCTGGTTAAAAATCAAGCCAGAATATGTCGATGGGCTGATGGATGAACTAGACCTTCTGATTGTTGGTGGTTACTGGGGAAAGGGCTCACGTGGTGGAATGATGTCTCATTTTCTGTGCGCCGTTGCAGAGACTCCAGCTCCAAATGAAAAACCTACTGTTTTCCACTCTATTTGTCGCGTTGGCTCTGGCTATACTATGAAGGAATTGTATGATCTGGGTTTGAAACTGGCCAAACACTGGAAGCCCTACAATAGGAGAGACCCTCCCTGTAACATTCTGTGTGGCACTGAAAAACCTGAAATGTACATTGAACCTTGTAACTCTGTCATAGTTCAGATCAAGGCAGCTGAGATCGTTGACAGTGATATGTACAAAACTGACTGTACTTTGAGATTCCCCCGAATTGAGAAAATAAGAGAGGACAAAGAATGGTATGAATGCATGACTTTGGACATGCTAGAAGATCTCAGAAGCAGAGCAGAAGGGAAGCTGGCATCCAAGCACCTTCGTATTGATGATTATGATGAGCCACAAGAGAAGAAAAGGAAAACTGTATCAAAGGTGAGGAAGGTAATTGGAATAGCCGAGCAATTTAAAGCTCCTGATCTTTCTAATGTAAACAAGGTTTCGAATGTGTTTGAAGATGTAGAGTTTTGTGTTATGACAGGAACAGGAAAATACTCTAAGTCTGAACTGGAAAGCAGAATAGCCGAATGTGGTGGCAGCGTGGTGCAGAACCCTGGACCTGACACTTACTGTGTCATTGTAGGGGCTGAGAATCTCAGAGTGAAAAACATCATTGCTTCCAACAAATATGATGTGGTGAAGGCAGAGTGGCTTGTGCAGTGTTTTGAGTCCAAAGTGCTTGTGCCTTGGCAGCCAGCCTTTATGATTCACATGTCTCCTGACACAAAAGAACATTTTGCTCGTGAGTATGATTGCTATGGAGATAGCTACACAGCAGATACAGATGTTGCACAACTCAAGGATGTGTTCTCAAGAATGAAAGATAATACGATGATGCCTGTGGACTTGATTGCTGAGTTAGAAGAACGCTATGCATGGAACAGCTGTAAACTGAGTATATTCAGAGGAAACACTATTTATGTGGACTGTTATGCTATTGTTAACGAACCCAGAACCAAAATACATGGAACGAGACTATCAGTTAGAGCTTTGGAGCTCCGTTTTTATGGTGCAAAAGTAGTCTCTCGCCTTGAAGAAGGTGTGTCCCATGTAATTACAGGAGAAGATCATTCCCGGGTAAAAGAGATGAAAGCACTCAGGAGAACATTTGGAAAAAAATTTAAAATTGTATCTGAGCTGTGGGTAACAGAGTCAGTGAAGGAAGGAGTCCTAAGGAATGAAAATCAGTACTTAATTTAGTTTTTAATCTTAGAGCAAAAGTATTCTTGTTGGCATGATTGGACTTGGATATTATGGGGTTGTCTTAAATTTTCCATTTTCATGTCTGTTTAAACCTGTGGCTAAAGAATAACAGAGTATTTTTGAAATTATAGGAAGATGTGTAGTTATACTGTTGTGGAAGCAAGAGGATGGTAAGCTATGCTGGAGAGGGGAAAAAAAGCCACAAGATAATGTCAGCCTTTTACTTCACCAACAGGTCTCAGAGGAGATCTAATATTTTAGGTAAGAAAATTCCTAGCTATTAATGGTGCTTGTCTGAGTTGTACAAAATGGAGCCAATGATACACTATTTTATGGAAATTTTACTGTTTAACACGTTTATTTATCACTTATTTATGTTTTTAGCTTTAAGCTCTGTGCAGCCTCAGTAGCACTTTGTTTTTAGGACATTGCATTGATCCCATATTTCTTTGGATAAATAAACTTAGTAAAATAGAACCTAAACTTTGTATGGAGGTGCTAATGAATTAATATTTACCTATGTATCTAAACTACAAATTGTTTACTTAACTGTAATGATGTCCTTTGCCCATTACAGTTCAGGTTAAACTGTCAAGCATGACAGAGCTAAGATTTTACACTTAACTTCGAGTTTGCCTTTCAAAAATCTTCCATAAGCTATTTCAGTAATGTGAGATGAATATCCAAATGTCTGGTTCAATATATATATATTTTAAATTATTAAATAAAATGTATTTTTAAAGTCTGCCTGGTGTGGTTTTGCTTGTTTGTTTTTAGTGAGAAGTAACTCTTGAAAAACATGAAACAGTTTCTGATTTTACATCTAGATAACTTATGCATTAAATTTGGAGAGAGAGAGGTTCAGGCCTCAGTGCTTGTTATGTCAATATAGGTTCAAACAGAACTGGTTTGGGGCTGATCCCACAGAACTAGTTTTTGGCTGAGCTATTTGTTCAATACGTTTTGTTGTGTTCATTTAAAAATTACTGTAAAAAGAATTGGGAAATGTTCGGCTAATTATGAAAGGCTAATTGGGAGGAAGTTTATTCTTATCTCTTACAGGTAGTGTAAGCATTTGGAGCTCCCTTATTGTTCAGAATATTTTAAACAGGTAAAATGTAATAGCCACATTTCTTAAGCCATCAAATAAATTGTTAAAAAGCAGCGTAAGTGCTCCTTGGTTTTGTATACATAACATAGTACATACTGAAAGACAATGTATGATTTTTCCTCTAAGAATTTGAGTAGAAAATTGGTATATGTGAAATATAACAATTCAGTTTTAGTATTCCTGTACTGCAGTCTAATTTATTGGGCTGCTTCTGTGTAATGTCATATCTTCTAATTTAGAAATAAAAAATGAGAAGAGAGTTTGTCTGCATATCTACACAGATTTCTTTTATATGTGTTTTAGTAAAATATGTATTTCGGGTGATCCTCCTTAGGAAGATTGAGAAAAAAAAAAAGAAGAATTACAACTGACTCTAGAGTCATTGTTGAATCTCACTTTTGGGTCTCAAACAATTTACACAGGTGTAGTTAAGAAGTACTAGTTTCCATGTATTTTTTTCTTGCAAAGCCATGTAAGGCTGGGAAATCTAGAACTAATAACTTACCAGAAAACTTGTTAGCCGTCTTATTGACTGCTCAGTACATAGCATATTGACTGAAGGTTTCTTCACAAACTTAAAAAAAAAAAAAAATAAATAAAAAAAAATCCCATGGGTGCAGTAAGCTTGTTTAGCTCATGTTTTATTTTGTATTTTGCCTCACTTCTAATTAGGGCTAGAAATTAGTTGTTACTTATACATATATTTATATGTGGTATGATAATTAGCATATTGGATAATATCAAGCAATTTAGATGGTGTGTTTTTCTTCTTTCAGTAACTGTTTTGCAAATTTAAAACGAATAAGAAATGCTGTACTTCATGTGTCAGTGTAAGAAAGGAATCTTTTGGTGATACTACACTGTAAAAATACAGGTACCATGGGTCAGGATTTCTTTTGGGATCTTTCTTTGCGTGGCCACTCAGATGGATGGACTATATTGATCTGTGGGTGAAGCTGGGCCCAGCTATTTAAAGTATATATATCTAGAATATAAGCCAGGGATGGGAGAATCATTAATCTACTAAGCAGGATATGAGCAGTTCTCATTGCAGAATAGTGGTTACAGGAAAAGGTCAAGAGGGGGTGAGGAAGTTTATGAATCTGTTTAGTTTTATGGAAATTCCAGTTAACGCTGAAGGAACAAATGAAGCCTGGAAATGATTCAAAAAGTAGGAATATTTGTTCCAGGCACAGAAGTTTTTCCTAAGAAGTCAAATTTAATTAAGGAGGTATGCAGAGAATTTCAGGCATCATGTCTACGGAGGAATATAAGACAAGATTTGTAGGTAGTGGTATGAGCTGATGTAGACCAGTAAAGGGGTTTATATACCAAAAAAAATCTATTCTGATAGGTGTATACGTGTATATATATGTAAAAGGCATATAAATTACTCATATCACTAGGTAATCATCATCCATCAAAAACAATGTTCAAGAGAGAGGAAAAGCTGGAGTGAAAATGCTGAAACATTAGCCAGATGTTTGAACTTCCTGAGGGCCTACTCTGATTACAGAACATCGTCCNGAATATAAGACAAGATTTGTAGGTAGGTATGAGCTGATGTAGACCAGTAAAGGGGTTTATATACCAAAAAAAATCTATTCTGATAGGTGTATACGTGTATATATATGTAAAAGGCATATAAATTACTCATATCACTAGGTAATCATCATCCATCAAAAACAATGTTCAAGAGAGAGGAAAAGCTGGAGTGAAAATGCTGAAACATTAGCCAGATGTTTGAACTTCCTGAGGGCCTACTCTGATTACAGAACATCGTCCTGTTGTACTTTTTTACAGCAGTAAATACTCCTATTTTCTTAATTACATTTAGATGTTTGAAAATAGGGATTTTGTAGGTGAAGATTTCTTGGCTTATTTACATTTCGTGTAAAACTAATTTTTTATTTTTTATTTATTTTTTAAATATGCACTTGCCTTGAAAGCAAGCCTTCCATTTTACATTGTAATATGAAATTTATTTTAAGATGATGTTGATGTTTGTTTAGAAGTGGAGGAAGAAGAATGGAGGGAGAAGAGGAAAAAAAAGGATTGTAGACCTTGCAGTTTCAGGGAAGTAGAGAAAAAATGCTGTCAGTGAAGAAGAAAGGAGAAGAGAGCAACTTTCAGGACCTGCTGGATCAGAACCTCTGGTATGTAACTATCCTGTCTGCAGCTGTATGTTGGTGAATGATGGTCTGATTTGGGGCAGTTACCAAGGCCCTTCTGCACAGGCAGTAACTGCACAATCCATGGGAGAAAGTTCCACTGTTCTGGTTGCTTATAAAGCAATTCAGTAAAATAGGCTTACAACTAACTTTTTTTTTCCTACTTTCAAACACATATAACTGGTGTACTGTATTTTTGCAGTAAAAGCTTGTGGGCAGGTTGCACGCAGTATCAGAAATCTTGCCAGGGGCTCTGGGAGGAACTTTTTTAAAATTTCTGCATATGATTTCTCTGCCTCATCAGTGGAAATGCAGCATGTAATACCCATACAGTGCTGATGAGATCTCAGCTGTGCTTGTACTTTAGAATATGTCCGTCATTTTCGCGTCCAATGATGCAAAATGCTTGCAAAGGTTGTAGACAGGGAATATGCCAGGTATAAAGCTGTTGTCGCTCTTCTGTATACTTTTCACTTGCAAATGTAAGTATACATGGCTGCTGCAAGGCAATTGAGTTTGGCTCCCACCTCACACGTTAGCTCTCCTATCATTATAGGAGTAATTAAGAAGCCAAACTCTTAAGTAATTGACATTTAGAAGGTCATTCCATTCATTGGAATATGGTACTGGCAACAGATATTTATTCCTAGGGTGACTTACTGAATTATTCTAGTTTCATGAATACCTGGAATGCACCTGCCTTGGTAGGCAAAATACCAATGTATGAATATGCTAAAACCTAAAAATATAAAGAAAAATATTTCACTTTTTTGGGAGGGGCAGATTGTTCTCTAGAAAGTGGGTAGTTTGTGCACCAATGGCAGAGCAAGAAAGCCTTGACTAGATGTTTACACATCAGCACGACTTTTCTCATTCCTCTTACTTTATTTCATGTTACATCTGCTCGTGCCTGTACACTGAAAGTAACTAATTGACATTCCTGCCATTTTAAGGGGCTTAAAAAAATATATTTCTTGCGTCTGCAGATAAGTTTTAAAATATAGTCTTGCAAAATACCATACTATTAACTGTTTAATTATCTGTTGAAGACCTGAAAGCTAATAACACTGAAATTAACAGTGTATATACAATAGCAAGCTGCTGACTGTTAAAGATGTATTGTCCTAGCAATTTCACATTTAAAATGTTGAAAGTATTAACGCTGGAGAAGCTCAATTGCATGGATGAAAAAAAGCTTCCCTCTCTTTGTGCTCCAGCTGAGCTGTAGTATTACAGTAGTTTGGGGTCTGTTTATGCAGTTGCAAGTGTAGTGAATATCAGAACCATATTCCTCCATTTCCCTCCTGCTCTTAGGAAGATAAATTGCTGGAGAAAGAAAAGGTAGGAAGCCACAGTAAGTCAACACTATGTATTTTCATGTATGCTTTGCTTAACACATACTGCATGAAATGATCACTAGCTAGTTAAAGGAATACTTTAATTAGGCAGGAAGCTATAAGTAGTGTTTTGCATAAAATATGATGAAAAATCTTTATTATTCAAACAGTTAATGAAAACCATCCCCTCTTAATTAGTCGATTCATATTTTCTGAAGAACGAGGATGATTCATGTATTTAACCTGTGTAGCTAAGTTATATTGTCAATTCATCTTGATATGTGGCATACACCAACAGTGATAATTTCCAAGGGAAATTATTTCAAACACACAAGTAGGATTTCTAAAGTACCAGAACTTCATAGGTGGGAAGGAGCTGTCAGAGCCCTCAGTGCACCCACCTCCTCCTGGAGTTATGACTGCCTCTGCTAAAGGCCAACTCTTACGTGGTGTAGCTGTGTTACCTTGCTCGGACTGTTGTGAAAAGAGGTGTGACAAGGCATGCTAGGGACCTGTCTCGATTTATTTGGAAGCTGCGTTTAAGTTCAGGCCCTTGGTCTTAGTCCTTGCCATCGTGGTCTTGCAGTGCATGACCGTGTTGTACCTAGCTGATCTCAATCCTGACCTACTGAGTTGACTTCCTAGCTTGGGGTTGTACCCGCCTCATCACTTTGGACTTACCTAACTATCACTGGCCGACTGCGGTTACTGCCACTGGGCCAGCTTTTCTCATCTTCTCTTCTGTGGGACTTGTACAGTGGGACAGTGCCATTTACTGGTGAGGACACTGCCTCTGCTCCCTTGCTGTCCCCTCCGCTCCCAGGTCACTGCCTTTAATGGAGCAGTCTACTTGTACCTACCTCTTCATGTTACACGGAATTGCACAAAGGGCACCAGGCTTCCTTGCTTCTCTTCTTTGGGGAGTACCTCACCCCTCACAGAACCCCCTTCACTGGTCTCCCCTGATACTCATCTGACATTTAGTTTGGATGTGGATTGCTTTCTGGGACAAAATTCAAAAATTGTGGAAATCTTACAACATTTTGCCATCTGTTTGGAGAAACACTTAACAACAACAACAACAACAACAACAAAAAACAACATACAACAACAAAAACACCACCTGTGTGGTGCCTGTTGATCAATTTTCACTTACATTTCACTGAAATAGTACATGTGCATGTTTTGATTCTGCATGAATATCTTTGAAAAGCAGAAGGTCCATTTATTCAGGTGAAAAGCAATCAGTCAAAATCTCTTAGTTCTATCAGCTATGGCAAATAACAGATAAGGTATAAAACTCCTTTGATGGGACCCTGATTTAATGATGGTGACAGATTTTAAAAAGCTCTTTAGTTTGCTAGTGAGGTTGACACACTTTTTTATAACTTTCAGTTTCAACCTTTCTGTAAAAAAAAAAAAAAAAGCCAAGTCATTTAATCTTTCCAATCCATAGGTAATTTCAGTCTGAATTCTTTCAAAGGAGGCACTTGAAGTTGTTAGTTATAAAATTTCCTATGAAGGAGAAAAAAATGTTCATTTGAAGGTGACTTGGGAAATGCCTGGTAACATAGTCAGTTAAACCGAGCATAAAACATCTGCAGCTGGTAACAGCTGTTGCACCACAGTACAGTGGATGGGCCTATAAAATTTTACTGCTTTTTGCTATGAGTGGAAAGGAATGAGGGAACAGTCCGTAAGTCTGAATTATAATACCAGCCTAACAGCAAAGGTGGAGCTCACATGCATAATTAAAATGTTTCTCCAAGTTACTTTATAGAAATATGGAAATGAAGAGGTATCTGTCCTGAAATTCTTTTCTTTTAAATAAAATATATTTAGCAGTTAATTGAGGTGTTTTCAACAGATGTAACTTTTCCTTTCTTTGTAATTTTTGAGGAAGATTATTTTGAAAGAACGTATAAGGGATGATTTCAAGTTCAAACTGTTAGCTTTAAGGTTCTTTATTTTTTTCTTACAAAGAATATAGAAAGATGTAGAATGCCTAAGCATGTGATTTTATCTGAAAACTGATGCAACAAGAATATTTCAACACATACATGTTAGAATATTAGTGACAAAATATATTTAAATTCATTCTTCTGTTAATGCTGCAGACAGAGCAACTATATAAAATTATGAAACTAGAGTTCAGTTTTCTCCTGTGTAATGTATTGTACACAAAGTAAAATACAGTTCTCTGGACTTCAAATATCAAGAGTAAAAAGGATTGTTACACAAAATGAGTGCATATGTTGTGAAGTCTCGTGCATTACATACCCTATTGTTCTCAATCTTTTCTAAAACAGAACCAATTTACTTAATCCACTTCTGTGTTGAGTTGTGCTAGTGAGCTAGAAAAGATTAACTATGATATTGCTGTTACTTTTTGTAAAGTTCAGATTAGCCTTTTGGGATAGATTCAGATACAAGCTTTAAGAAGGCTCTTGACAGTGTCTTCCATAACATTCTCATAGACAGCTGATGAAGATGATAAATGGACAGGGAGGTGGGCTGAAAACGGGCTGAACTTCCAGCCTCAGAGTTGTGATCAGCAGCCACATATTAAGTTGGAGGTAAATCCTAGAATTTATGTAGTTCTGTGCTGTAAAATCAATAATTAGTCCATAGGCCAAAAATACAAAAACAAAACCAAAAAAACAAAACCCAAAGCATAATATTTTATTTCTAAAAGTCAGACATTGAGTTACACTGAACACGAACACAAAGGTTGTTCAAGGATTGTTAAAAATCTCCTGAACAGTGGAAAAGAACTCTCTAACCAATTTAGTATACACTTTTAAATAATAGCCAACTGTGAGAGAACAGACGAGCTTTCTTTCATTTTGAGGTGATCCATAGCTGTATCAATTTTGAAAATGAAAACAGGTTCAGTAACTTAACTGCTTTTGTCTGGTTGCCCAGCCTTGATCCAGGGGTGCTTAAGTAAAAGCTTCTTTCTTGCCCTGGTAGACTTCAAAATCAGGACCACGGCCCCAGACCACAGTGCCAGTCCCTGCAGGCCAGTGGGATTGAGGGAAGAGGTAGGCTTCCTCCAAGTTCTTGCACATGGCAACTTTTTCCCGCAGCTGATGTGCTAAAGTACACCTTACCCCTGCAGGCGTTACTGCAGCGGTATGGAGGTGCAATGTGTTCTTTCAAGCCTGTGTTTTCAGCCTCCAGTTCTCACACCTGCAGTTAATGATCTTCTAGTGTGGGGTTAACCACTGAAAAGCCAAAACGTGTAACCGTGTGGTCAAAGGCAGGTGGATAGCTGTCACATGTGTGTGCATAGATATGGGTATTCAAGAAAAAGACAGTAATAGATGTGTGTCTCATTTCATGTTTTGTGGTTGCTTTTTTCTTGCCTGTTCTCCCACAGCTTCTCCCCAGCCTTAGCCTCTTCTGACTGGTGCATTATAGATTTTAAACACCAGGGTTGTGTGCTGCCAGAGCAGAATGATTTTATTCATCCAGTCTAAATCTAGCTTGAGTACCACTGTGTTACACTTCAGTTCATCATATGAACATACTCATATATGATTATACCAGATGTAGTTAAACATGTCTTGGAATTATTACTTTTTTAGTTAAAATCCCTGAGTGCTATTGGGGTAATAAGGAAGATTTAAACAGTGACTACTGCCAACAAATTAAAGATTATCTAAGGCAACAATTAATATGAATATGACAGATCTTACAGTGAAACCTCTCAACAGGGTTGCCTGAACAGAATACAAATAAACAGGATGGCTAATTTTGTTGATTCCATCTAGGTGTAACTGAAGCTCAGCGGGTGCTTGGTAAAACTGTGTGACACAGTGGTGCAAGAGAGACCGGGGCAGAAAAGTGAGATCACATGCGTTAACAAATTTCATAAATTAAAGCCATAAGAGAAAGAAAAATATAATTTTACTCCATTTTTTTCCTCTGACTTATGTGGTAAGTCTAGAGGCACTTTTTTCTATGTTGATATATGTAAATTCTTATGTTTGATGAAGTGCTTTGTACAACAGTTGGTTATAGAGATCTCATACAGATTCCTAGCAGGCACTCAGTAGATGGCATCTGAGGTGCAGTACAGGTAACATTTAAAAAATTGAAGATTTAAATATTTTATTTTTTTTAGTAATTAGTAATTTTTAGTAATTTAAAGTGACATCTTTCCACTGGAAAGAGCCCTGGCTCTTAAAAGAAATAACGGGATAGGAGAAATATTCTGTTGTATATGTTTTGGATAATCTGCCTTTCTGACCTGTATTTTTGGCAGACATGGCCAGTTCAACCTTTCCAAAATCAAGCTTATATTTTGTCTTATAATGCATTACCTTTTAGTATAAAATGCATTTAGAATTACACAGTATTTGTCTTGACATGCATGAATGCACATACTTTGTGGTGGGTCTCTCTTCTTTTATGAATTCTGGTCTGGCTTACATAATTCTGTGGTTGCGCTGGGTGCTGAACCCGTGGAGGCTGCACTGGGCCGAACCATGGCTCGGTCATGGCCGTGCTCTGGATTTCTGCTGCTGACTCCTCTGTCCAGTACATAAGTGAGCTCCAGAGATTGCAGGACAGGGAGGGGGATTTCTAAATCTTTATTTTTTTTCCTAAAATAAAGTATCCAAAACCTGCTGGAGTATATGTAAATGTGCATACTATCCATATGCTTCTCTCTCTGTATATATATACACACAATATATAGATACATAGATTTACATGGTGCTTCTGACAGCACCCTTCTGCTCACCTCTTTTTCTTCCTTCTCCTCTGCCAACACTGAGGAATACGTTTAGAGGTCCCAACAGTGGATGGGAAGGCAAGATGAAAAGAATCTGCGCTAAGGTGTCTTGATGTTGGTACGTACACCCTTACTTTGCTCATACCCCAAGCTAAGCAAACTTGCTGCTGCTGTCTGGATATGACTTACACATGGACCTCTTCCCACCAGCCAGAGAAAGGACCATGGAAGTTTTAGTTGGTCAACAGAAAGAAAAAGTTTCCAGGACTATGATCTGGCTACGTGACCACTTCTTGCATCTTCATGCCTGTGTTAAACAGAAGGAGTGTTTATGGCTCTTTTATTTGTAATGTCAGCCACCAGCTAAGTGTGGTCTGCCCTTAGAGAACCACAAAGTGACTGGAGCACAGGGAAACTATTTTTTCAAATCCGAATGCCAGGTGGAAATTTACTAAGCAGCAAACCACATGATAAGAGATGCCACATTTCTCATTCAGACAGTTAACTTTTTCATCTCTTTCAACAGGCTGGCCATGTAAAAGCTGCACCTGTAGCCCTGACCAGGCCCTTCTAGCCTGTGCTTGGTCACTGTTTTGGAAAATGCTATTTGGTCTAGGCCAAAACTGCCAGGGACTATGCTTACAGTTACTGCTGCGGACAACAGTGTGGTAGTGCCCTGTCTCTGTCTAGTGCAGGTTCTGCAGCTAGAATAAGGAAGTAAGCCTGGGCTGAAGGAACAAAGGAGAAACGAGCCCTGGAACCATGAAAAATCCATGCTAAATCCCAGATTGTGTTCAGGAGTATAGAGGAAGCATGGCAAGCACCATGAACTGTGTTTTGTGGTCCGTAAGTGTGGGCAGAGTTCTGCTATGGGAATTTAAGCTCATGGGAAGTAAATATTCACTATTGGTCTTGTCATAATGGGCAACATTGAAACAGAGTGAATGGCCAGAGGCAGAGAAAAAAGACTGAAACTGCTACTTATGCAGACTGAGGAGAGATGAAGAGCGCAATGTTGAGGCAATCAAAGCAGCCTGGTGTGAGTGTCCAGCAGAAGGAGAGCAACAAGAGCAATGGCAGGGCTTTGCTCATCTGTTCCATAATCTTCACCCACAGCTGTCTGCCCTTTGATTACATTCCAAAATTCCTGTAGAGAATTTTAATATTTATTTATCATCTCACAAAGGTTTTAGCGATCAGAAAACATGCAGCTCACAAATTATCTTTTAAAATTATATTAAAAGCTAACAAGAATAAAAGTAAAGATTAAGATCATTCAGCAGTGTTTGTACAATAATAGTTCCCTGAACATCAGCACAAGCAATGAAAAACAGGCAGGAACCAAATAGTTAGGCAGGTGGCCAGCACAGATAACTTGGCTCATTAGTATCGAGCAGAAATGGTCTTGGCATTCTCAGTCAGCCTAACCATTTTTTTTTTAATCGGTCTTTTATCTCCTACTTACTCCTTTTAGGTGGGGTTACACCCTGCAGAATCGTGTGCTAGGTCTGGTTTTAAATACTGCTGAAAGAGGGATACAGACTGTTTTAATTAACGTATATTTGGCAGGACAGCTTAGAAATTAGTTAAATGCAGAAAAGGACTTCAGTCACTGGCATTTAGCAGTGTGGGCTGAAAATGTTGTGAAATAATTTCAGTGTACAAGGATTACAGCGTAGATTGTACATCCATGAATGTACCGTGAGCAGTTTCAAGACCATTATTTCCAAGGAGGAAATAATTTCTCTCAACATAGCCTCCTGTCTTAGATGTTGACCCCTCAGCATTATATGTATCTAATTCCAAACGGTGATCAAGCTGCTTAACAGAAATACTTAAGTTACCTAAGCAGCCTCTGGAGAGCTGCAGAGAGAAAACAAGGTCACATGTTTCCCGTTATTCATACGGAAAATTTAAGCACTTCCACGGTGCCATTCAGTTTACTGGTTTGGATGTCTAGCTTGTTCACTAGAGCTATAAACTTAATGCTCTGTGAGCACTTCCTAAGATAAAGTGGGCCCTCTTCCCAGCACTGCTTCCTAGTAAAATGGTCATCTGCTGTGACATACGCTCATATCTCAGGAAGCCAGAAGCAGAAACCCAGTTTTGGTAAGTCCCAAAGAACCTTTCAACGTGAAATCTGATTCCCTTTGGCTTTTAGCTTGGAGATCTTGCTCCACGACTTCTACAATCCGGCATGGATGCAAGCTTTGGCAGAACAGTTCAGAGAGCTTTCACCCAGTATATTCTCCCCTTCTATATACTTCACCCACCATATTTACAGTCTGGTATCTGAGTGTTCCCCAGGAATGGGACAGCTGTGCTAGTGTTGTATTGTACTGGACCCAAAACTTCCTACTGCCTTGGTAGGTACTCTGACAAAGGAAATGCCATACCGAAAGAGGCCTCTTTCCAGAAACCTCACAAACTGAGTGGAACACTGTTAAGAGCAAAGAAGAATGTAATTGTACAGAAGATATCTTACTTTTTTTTCTTTCTTTTTTTTTTTTTTTTTTCCCCTTCAAATTTAGATATCTAAGGCAGGGCTGGCGCAGAGCCTGGTTTCTTCCTGAAGTTGGGTGCACATCAACTATTCGTTGAAAAGCACTGGTCAAGGTCCAGATCTTGCTTTGAAAATGGCACTATAACCTGGATTCAGAGTTGAAGAACTTGCCATGGGAAGTTTCAGTCCCTGCTCTCAAATCTGTTTATTCATTTTACATCAGACAGTCATTATATAAAGGGAGAAATCATGACAGGAATGGAGATGGTAATCCAGATAAATGTCCTAGCCACTGGCCCACAAGTTCTGCTGCTGATGCAGGGAAGACTGTTTCCAGAGAAGTTCTCAGGTAGAGAAGAGAGAGTTCACACATCACAGCTCTTTTGCTGGTTGAAGACTAGTATAAGTTCTTGAAACTTCAGCTCAGAGTTTCAGTTTGAGACAACAGTTTACCTGTCAGCTACTGTACTGCTTCTGACTGAACACAAAAGGTGCTGTGGTCCAGTTTGAGAGGGGAACACATCCAGCCAGATTTCAAAGGCTGGACCATGCAATAGATAGTAGAGTTCACTTTAAGCATATGTTTTTCTCTAGTCCACCATGGAATCCACCTCAAAACTCTCCCCATTCAAGCTCTACAACCAGTTGCTTTTGGCCTATTTTGTGTTTGGTGGCAACCACAGAAACTCAGCATGGCTGCTGAATCATTATCTGATCGATATAACTGTCCCTGTTTTGATCACTTTGGACACCCTTAGCCATTTACAAAGAGACTATGTCAGCATCATATATACAGCTTTAAAGTGCATAGCAGTTGTCTGTCAGTTGGCACCTATGAAGGATATCTAGGTTTTAATAAAGAACTAGGCTAAATGCTAGTGTGCTCAGTCTTTCCCCCTTCCTATGTGACACCCAGAGTCTTTGCTAGCTAGGGGGAGCCAGTAACGAGGTTGAGTTGAGAGGATTCCAAGCCAGGTCAGGTCACAGAGGTTGGTGTCTGCTACTCCCTGGATCTCAGCTCTTCCTGCATTGTTAACTTCCACCTCTCTATTCTTCCTTCACGATTTTTTCTTTTCCATTTTGATGTTTTTCCTCTTGAATCCTTTAGCTACTAACAGTCCCAGTTTCAATGATCCTACCTCCATCTACAATTTTACCTTTCTTATCTCACATGGCTCCATTCTGCAGACTTTCTCACAGCTCTTTCTCACAACTTAGCAATTTCCTCAGAAGTCTGAGCCAAGTTTTCCTACCAGAGCTAACTTAAAGATTCTTGAAATGCAGACAGCAGAACTACAAGGAGGGAGGAGAATCTGAAAGAGGGAGATTAAAAAAGGGCTACATTCATAAAACGTACACATTTTTAATGGAACTTGAAAGGCAACCACTTTTTTGGAATAGATTCAGAGAAAAACGGCATGCGTTAAGTGTTGTGTGTAGTGATATCAGCTTCCCAGGGTCTTGTTTCTTTTCTTTCTTCCCTCACTAGGAAAATTTTATGTTAATCATAAAGTGAGAAATCAGAGGCAAACTGAAGAGAGATGCAACTTTTTAAGAGTCAGACCTCTTCATGCAGAAAGCATGAAGAAAGCATTCATTTACTTGTTTCCTCTGCCTCCCCTGACATTTTTATGGTTTCCTAAAAGAATGAGCATTGAGCAATCAAAGTATGAATGCCTGTGTTTGTGTCTACTCACATCTAATAACTTCTGAACCAAACAGCCAATTCTAATGAAATTTCCCAAAGGAATAGTGATATTCCTCTCTGCCTACTCCTCTGTCCAGGCTCTGATACTGTAGGTGACAGAAGAAGAGAGAGAAGCCATTAATGACCTCCTTGAGGGAAAGGGTGTGTGAACCCATCTTGGAAAGAAGAAATGATAAAAACATTCCAGATGCTGGAATGACTCCCCCGCTGTATTCTCATCTGCCCATAAAGTTAGTCAACACAAGACACGGCAATATGAAAAGAAGTTTCTCTGGCTATGACAACTCCTTCCCCACTCCAATCTGCTGTGTAGTGCTCGCATGAAGAGAGAACAACGAATGTCCAGCAACAGGAAAATTTTGTACTTCATTAGGCATCAAAGTATCGAATTGGTAACCCACAAAACTCTTTTAAAACACTGTCATTTGGTTCTGTTGCTAGTGAACCACGTGTGTTCTGCATTGCTGTAATGCAATACTCTGTTCGCATGGTGTGTCCTGATGTGTGCCCCTCTTGCAAATGCCTTCATTTTTATTTGCTGTGTTCAGGCAGACTCTCAGAACCTCACAGGCTCCAGCTATGGTCTGCTATAACCGGGTGCCATTTGTCATCTTCATTTAGTAAGAAGAATACTGAAAATGGAATGCTATTACATCCTTTTTATGAATAATCAGTGAATCCAAATTCTGTGGAAATAAAAGGAGAATACTCATATCATAAAGTAATTTCTACTTAGAAATCAACAGAAGAACAGAAAGAGCCAAAGATGAGGAAAGCAGACTGGTAGAATGAAAACCATTCCACAGATTAGTTCTTTTAGTTCCATAAATCAAATAATTGTCATTCCTACAGCATATGAAGTGTTATTTCATTAATCAAATAACTTTCACTTCAAAATCATGCGATTCAATAATGGTTTGGTTTATGTGGTGTTTCACAGATGTTACTGGGTGTTGTGCAGAATGAAGGAATGCTGCACCATCCAATTCTATAGGAGCACTGTTCATTTTATAGTTTTGCTGGTAATGCAGTTTCAGAGTGTTCATTTTCCTCAAGACAGTGCAGTTTCTTCTTTAGAAACCTTATGGCTTATGTTCTGCACAAGTCTTTGGCATTGCTGTGCTCTTCCTAAACTGGTCACAGTAATGTGTCACTGAAAAGCATTTACAAAAAGAATTGTTCTTCAGGATCCAAAATTAAAATAAGAGCCGCTATGACGATAACACATTTTCTTTACCTTGTTCCTACACGGTTTGGTAATATCTCAGTGTCATACTGTCAGTTTTAATAGTCCTGTGCTGAAGAGGTGTATCTGTTCTCTCCATGGCTCACAGTGTAATGTTATTTACTGTAATAACAACAGCTTTTGTTTAAGGAATAATTAAAAGACCTATAGGTTATAAATTTAATAAATAAAAAATAAAAATGTGTATTTCTATGGATAGAGGGGGAGTTCTGAAAACTCTACTACTGGCTTAAAAATGTCACCTTTTCTGTGCAAAACTTATTTTTTGTGATCCAAAGGATAAACTAAAATTCATGGTTGGTATTGGAAAGCGATGTAGTAGCTTATATAAAAATTCATTGTCCCAGGAAATGCAAACTCAAGAGAGAAAGAAACTTCCTTGTGCTGTAAATGATTTAGACATTAATGAGTCCATGTTCATCAACAGTGATGATTGTTAGCACTTAAGACAGCATAAAACATCAATGTCTCCTTTTAAAGACACTCATAAAGCAGACAAATTCTAAAGCAATCAGAGTAGAATGAAAGTACTTAAAAATGAATAACAATCAAATCAAGCAATGACTTTGGTTTTTTTTTTGGCTGGCTGTTCTCGTGCTCTGTAATCCAATATCCCTGACAGCAGCCGCCTCTTAAGGCAGACAAAAGGTTCCTTATGAATACTGAGTTGACATTTGAAGTCTTCTGATAAATCAACTTAGGGAATACATGTGTACGTTAAGAATGTAGCTAACATATAATTGCATAAAATCCACTGGAGCAAAGTAACTTTAACTTCCTGAGCATGAAAAAATAAAACAAAGCTGCTGCTTTTATGTTTTGGAAATTGATCACCTAGGGTCTGGAAACATTGCAGGAATGGAGTATTGAATCCACAGTTCTTGAGTCATCAGTCAGCATTCCCAAGTGCATCAGTGAACAAGGCCAGTGTTTGAACTACAATATTACAGGAATTAAACATTTAATCAGAAAATCTATGTTTGAAAAATACCTGTCAGCTTTTACCAGCTGGCCTTTAACTCATAATTAGTAGTAGTTCTAATAACGTGGGAAATCTAATGATTTCCTCCTTAGATCATCGAAGTCCTTCAACATATGAGCACATCGTTATCCTCATTTTGTTAAAGCTACAAAATGGGATTTAGCCATTAAAAGCTCACCTTAGGCAGAGTTTAGGGACTTCTAATTAGCACCGCAATCCTGGGAGTCGTGTTGAATTGCTACTAAAGCTTTGTAGGTTCCCTGGTACCTTATCCTAAAAAGCATGTTGTCTTCTGCTACTGAGTATGTAGAGCAGCATCTCAGTTTTCACAGCACTGAGCAACTCTGCATTGTTGGTGACAAAGGCTGATAATAATTCACAATTTATCCATCCATCTCTCTGCAAGGGCTCAATCCAGTTAGCACTTCAAAGCATGTCTACTGGTGTGGGTTCAGCCTAACATGCAATGAAATTCACTGTTTCTTTAAAATGATGCTGGTTGTCATTATAGCAAGTGTTATCATGCAGGATGTGGGTGACCTATGCTGAATATCCTATGGTGGAGAGGCTACAGGCTCACTTGTGCCAGCTTTCCAGGGGAAACCCAGGCGAGCAGGTTCAAGGCTGCGGGTTACTGTGGGCATTCTGCACCTTGCTTGTGGAAGCTGTAGAGGAGCGCTGCATTTCTGATTCTGCTTCAAGAGGTGTTCACAGATTTTATGCAGTAAGAGCTTAACACAGAATGCGTAAACAGTCCTTCACAAATGGATTCAAGTTTGCATCCTGAAACATCACAAAGCTATGTTTTCAGTGACAATTTAATACATTAGCTTTGTACAGATATATGTATAGCTTTATATATACGTATTAACTTTGTGTATATACATACATATATATAAAACGTGCCCTCCTACAGAAAAAGTCCCAGCTGTAGATTTTAGCTAGGTGGAAATGCCTCTGAGTAGCCTGGAGTTCTGTGTCTAAGCCCTGGAGATAGGTGAGCTTTCAGGCATATCCATGTTCTTGCTTATTGGCCATGCCTCCTTAGTAACTACAAGAGAAAAAGTAATCCTTTTTCTATATGCGTTTGTGTATAATTTTGTTTCCTTATGCCTGTATAAATACTTAGAGCTATTCAGAGTTTCCGTTTATATGTACTCAAAAACAGAGACAAGCCACGTCTAAGTGTTACTAATATGTAGAAAGAATTGCAGAATATTTGTAGTGTAAATGAAGAATTAAAAATTAATTTGACCTTACTGTCATACAGGAAACCAAATAATAGTGCTTGTGGAAAAGACATTTTAATAAAAGGAAAATCAAAGAAAAAGAAAGAGAAAAAGGAAAAGAAAAGGGAAAAGAAAAGAAAAGAAAAGAAAAGGAAAGAAAAGAAAAGAAAAGAAAAGAAAAGAAAAGAAAAGAAAAGAAAAGAAAAGAAAAGAAAAGAAAAGAAAAGAAAAGAAAAGAAAAGAAAAGAAGAAAAGAAAAGAAAAGAAAAGAAAAGAAAAGAAAAGAAAAGAAAAGAAAAGAAAAGAAGAAAAGAGAAAAAGGAAGAAAAGGAGACAAGCATTAGATACTTATCTTCTTAATGTTTTAGTGCATCTGCATAAGTATTTCTTTCAAAGTAGGAGAACATTAGTTTGTATAAAAATACTGACTTTTGAGAAGAGCATCTCTTATTCTGGTGGTATTGTCAGTGAAGAAGCATAGTATCTACAGTAATAATTGACCTTTTCTTTTTTCCTGCATTTCAAAGAGCCTAAAGATACATTGCTGTTTCATTGTCAAAAATGTATTTGCTGTTAATGCTAAGTCAAATCAACACAAGCAAAAATCTCCATGTCAGTTAGTGCATCAAGAGCAAATGATTTTGTTCATGTGTCATCCTTGTAGCAGACGAAAGATCAGAGGCTATCAAAAAGGCGAAAGAGTTCAGTGCTTTGGCTTGTAGCATTTTTATTGCTCTCTTCGGGCCATCTGCTTAAGTGTGTAGTTAATTTTAAAGTGTTGAAGCAGTTCTACTGATTCATGTATTTTTAAATTCACTTTTAAAGGGCATGCATTTAGGCATGTGTAGGTTTGGATTTAAATTTAAAATTTAGTTTTCACATATGATATGCACAGATTACTCTGGACATCTTTACACACAAGCAACATATGATCCAAGCTTTTAACTTATGAAACTCAACCCTGGTGCAGTCTTTGACTTCAGTACTGGTTTACACTAGCTGCAATCAAAGTATTTTATTTAGTCTAGAGCATAGTCAATTTTTGGTGGATTTGGCTGAGAGATTGTGGCAGGTGAAAGCACAAAACAGTGTGGAAACAATTTCCTTGTCAGATAGCATTTCTGGAGACATCCTGCAGAGTTCAGCAGAATAGAAACAGCAGCAGTAAAGCTGAGACGTAGGAGACTGTAGTTCTCCACTCTGTTTTGACTAACCCAAAGCAAAATAAAAGGAAAAATAAAAAGATTTGGACAGAAAGAATGTTACTAAGAGAGATTCTCTTGACTAATGTATTTGTCTGACAATGAAAGAAGGTGTACTTGCTTTAAAAGAAGATGTACTGCCACTGAGCTGGTAATAAACACACATACCCGTGTATATAGCATTTTGATCTGATTATTAAAATATTTAATTTACGAGACACCTACTTAAAGATGCCTCATAATTTATGGTGCCTACAATAAAAAGTAAAAAGGAAAGGAAAATGCTTCAAGATGAGACGTGTCTCAACAAGCATTATAGTTGTTAAGCAACAACAAGATGACAGGAAATGGCTTAGATACTTAAAGAGGTATGGCATCTCTCCAGAGATGCAGGGATTTTTTACTGTAAGACAGAGGTGATCAGTAAAGCAGAAATGAGGTTTGCTTAACTTCCATCACCCAAAAAACATGTTGGAATTTCTGGGTCAGTATTTTATGGTCTTTCTTTTCCTTCCTTCCTTCCTTCCTTCCTTCCTTCCTTCCTTCCTTCCTTCCTTCCTTCCTTCCCTCCTTCATTTTTCCTGAAAAGGAAGGATCTTACACCACAATAGGTTGATCTTTATTTTCCATGCTCAGAAAAGCGTGTCCTCTCTTTTTAGTGCTCTGCAGTTTTTAGCATTGTGCAGCCTGGAGCAACATGTGTTCTATTCCCACTCTAAGGTAGTTGAAATATGGGAAAGATATTAAAGGAACAGAAAGTATTGGGATTCATGTTAAAGATCAGAAGGACCATTTGAAAATGTGTATTTTAAAGACGGATGTGGAGGACAGAATGGACAAAAGGAAGGAAATTGATTTAGGGACAAAACAGTATAACCAACAGAATGGGAAGAGACATATCAATAAGGAAATGGGGAAAGAGTACTCAAAAAGGAGATCAGAAAGTTGAGGTAAGAATTACTGTCATTAATGGTAATGGCTGGTGAAGGGAGGCAAGGCCAGCAGCTCTATTTATCCTATGAAGAAGTTTCTTTAGCTCAATTTGGTAGACCAAAGTTTTGAGCCACAATTTGTTCTCCCACAGAAAAGTCTTATTCACAGAAGTGCCTCATAGGATGAAAAGGAGAACAACTCACCTATACTCTCCGAACAACCTCTTTGGCTATAGTCTTTCTTGAATCTTTCCTTACTTCAGTTTACTAAGCTAATTCAAACTCAAGGAGTAGTTATGGTGACTTACGGTGTGACACTGAAGGAATGCTGAACAATGAGGATATGCAAGCAAAGCCAACCGAAATTTCCTTTCCTTTCCTTTCCTTTCCTTTCCTTTCCTTTCCTTTCCTTTCCTTTCCTTTCCTTTCCTTTCCTTTCCTTTCCTTTCCTTTCCTTTCCTTTCCTTTCCCCATTCACCAACAGATGGAAGGAAAGAGCTCTGGATTTCCTGGTGCAGTGGATCCCAGGCAGCACATACATTTCTCTGCAGTGTTCACCACATACAAGTCACAAGTGAGGTGTGTTCCACTGTTTTCAGGGAAGACACCTGCTGGCACTGCTGCTGCTAATGGCAATGCTAAGAAAAAAGGGTTTGGGAAGCCCTAAGTAGGGAGGCAACAGGGCTTATGAAGGCAACACATGAACATATGGCAAAATGTTTTGACATTGTAACACGTTGAAAAGGGGAGCTTTGAGAGTTGTTAAATTGCAAGGAAATCAATCAAGTCTAGCGAGATAATGGTTATGAGTGAAAGATTGGAGACTATAAATATATTGGGGGGAAAAAGAAGAAAAACAGAAGATATAATAGGAAAAAGAGAGGAGGCATTCAGTTTTGGAGAGGCTATGCCTGAAATGATACCTGAAATTGCCAAGAAAAAAGTGCCTAGAGGCTGCCTTAAATGTAGACCTGGACAAAGGGAGAAGAGGGTCAGAGGAGTAACTTTGGTGGGGTTATTGGGTAAAACAATAAAGAAAAGGTAGAGGGACAAGACAGGTGGTCATAAAAAATACATAAAAAACACAGAAAAGGAATAATTTGGTACTTTTATTGCTGTTGTTATTAATAATAGCACTTAGAATTAAACAAACTGTTCCTGTCTTTAGCATGGGTAGATGGTGGGAAAGCACACAATGGCCTGAGTGGTAGTTTGGACTAGGGCGGTCAAGCCTCTGGATGTTTTTGGTCAAATGCTAGTTTTGCTTTTTTTTACACCCTGGGATACCTGTATGGACTTGGGAGGGAAGTAATGTCTTAGTTCTGCAGTGTGGGGTTGCCTAGGTGACGAGAGGAAGAGGCAGGAAAGTACCCAGTTCCAGCACTATTGTTAAAACCAAATTTCCTGTGCAGGTGCGCTCACCCTATCCTTGGAGAGGAGAACTGTTTCCCCAGCCACCTGGCCTACGCCAGTCTCAGCGAAACGCGCTACGAGGCCAGCAGCACAGGAGAAAGTAGCTGGGTCTACATTGCACAGCCTCTTCTGTTCGCACCAGTCTTCAGGCGTGGTTGTGTCACCAACCATACCAGCTGTTGGGAACAAGTTTTCCTTGCTTGGCTTCACTGTAGGAGGGCAGCTGGATGCTGCTGGCATGGGAAGGAGGAGAAGGGAGTCTGGACAGAGCTGCCATTACCTCCTGCTGTCCTTATGGCTCCTGTTGGTCCTGCTGCACCATGAGCTACCCTGTCCTTTCTGGCAGAAGCATGTTTCCTCAGCTCCAGAGGGCAGGGTAGAGTTAGCCTAGGGCCAGGTTCAACTCAGCAAGCAGATTGCTCTGCTCTGTATCACTGCATGGCAGCCCAGAGCTGCTGTGTAGTTTCCCTGTGAGGATGGAGAAGAGAGAAAACTCTACATGCTGCAATACAATCATGTGCTGGAAAGGTTCACAGCAGGCACAAGATGACTGGGATAGTTTCTAGATGAAAAGCCACCTGTAGAAGTTAGAATGGAAATTGGATTCAGTACAGGACAATGTGCTTGGCTTTTTTTACCAACTTCTTTTGTACTTTGCTTTCTAATGCAGTGGTAAGTACTACACATATACACATGCATACTTATTGATAACATATAACCCCCTGAATGCCTTCTTCTTCATTTCCCCTAGACCAAAGCCCCTTTTTTCCCCAAAAATCTTAAATAGATAGAAGAAATCATTTTCCCAGATTGTGAAAAACAGCCTAGGTCACAGACTTCATAGCACTTACATGGGTTTATGCATGCTAAGGATTTGGCAAAAGAGTTGTTTACACATAAGTCAGCTTCTTAATTGGAGGCAGGCAAACATAGCAGGAAGAAAACAGGGAGGCATACATTAAAATATCTATACAACATGTGGTCCATGCCACTAGAGTATAATTCTAAAAAATCATGAAGTGATGTCTTGGTTTCTTGAACATTTCTTAGCTTTCCTTTGAGTCAAATGGTCAATTGAGTAAAACAATAAATATTTCAGTAATTTCTATTCTGAAATGTTGATACCTGATGGCTTGATTTATTAGAAAAATTCTGCTAACATTGGAGCAAATGTTAATTTCTAAACTGAATTTTCTGTATTTTGAAATGGTTAATCTTCATCAATATTACTGAAATAAAGCACCATCAGTTTCATATCTACAACAGAAGTGTTTCCTAAATTGCCATGCATCTTTGAGACAGCCAAGCTTCTGATATTATATATAAANATAGATAATTAAATTAGCATCAGAGAGAAATGTCAACGTCTAACTCTATTTTAAACATAATGCTGGCTGCTTTATGCAGGTTTAAAAGATCTGCAATTGCAAAGGCAATTTCAGTTTCTTACAGCAGGTGGTAGTATGTGCTATTAAGATAAAATATTTACTTCCAAGAAAGTCTTGCTTTCTTAATAAGAACAAGAGTAGAATGGGCAAGAAAATGACTGCTATAAATGTGTTGAAAACTTGTGGATTCAAAAACTGAGTATTTATTACTTTTATTTTTTCTGCTCTTGTGCTATATGACCACAGGTCTAACATTTGGAGGGACAGTCACAGGCACGCCATAGACATGGTACCAAAATTAACTTAAATAGCTTAACAGAGCTTAGCAGAGAGGTTTTCATCCATAAATGCCACATTCTTTCATAAAAGACCTATGTGAAACTCTTTAGAACAAGATGTAAATGGACTTTAGGTAGGTAAAGCCAAAGCTATAATTCTGATAATCTTCTTTTAGTTGCTCCCTGATACTGGGGTGAGCCAAATCTCTGGGATCTCTCCCACAGAGTCCACCAGCTGCCTGAGTGCTCTTTCTACACATGTGGACCTTTGCCTACGCCTTGTCCAAAGCTCAGCTGGGTTTGATCCAAAAATTACTGGGTCTAGGGACCAGATGTTCCTACACCTATACCCTTCAGCCTCTGTGTGTATGCATAATGCATACTGCTAACGAGATGAGGCTACTTACAAAGGAAAATGCCTGGGTCCTTGGTAGAAGTGATTTGTTCCTGTGGTGTTTGGGAGCGGACTCAACATGTCTTTATTTTCTCTTTACATGTATTCTGCCTTCAGAATATACCAACTTTAGACAGTCCTCTGCTTAGCATTATGTCTGATTTGGATCCTTCTCTCCCCATGTCCTGGAGTGGGAACTTCTAGAGGACTCTGGATTCCTGTCGTGGGGATCACATGTGAAAAATAGAGACTGTGATACCCAGTTCTTTTGTTGGACCTAGTTTTGACTGTATATTAACACAGGTTTCCCACACGCAGAGTGAGATGCTGTGATCAGGAACAGCATCCCTTGCCCAGCTCCTCTGTATTTTCTGTTGGATGGGTGAATTCTGACAGCATCTTGTAGACTGGAAGTCCAGAAGTGAGATGAGAGGCGATATGATTAATGAGTAACAGGAATCAGTGAGATGTTTACCTGCTTCCAGGCTGCAGCTAATACAGGGTGAAACTGGCAGCAGATATTTAGGGTACATTTATCCATAAAATTGTAGTTACCATGGCATTTCCGATGCCTACAAGAATCATAAAGCAATAAAGATAGTTGTCAAGCAGCTCAAAGACACAGCTAGGAACCTGAGTTCTTTTGTGAATTTTTGTAGGTTAGCCTTCAGTCTCTAAAGGCCTTATGCCCTCATTTACTACATTAATACAATATGTTTAAAGGTTGTTCCCCTTGTGATATTAATTTAACTCAGCATGGCCTTTAACTGAGCCATCTTCTTGGAGTCTGTGTAATCATTTGCAGATACACAAAACAGCAGTTAATTTAAGAAGGTATTTTTTCTTGTCACAGAAGCATTTAAGATTTTGATTATTCTCAAAACAATATTTTGGTTACCAGTTCTGCTAACAGCTCAAACATGGCATAGATAGGACCCACAGGACCTTTGAATGAATTAATGTCAATGTTCCAAATGATAAGAGTTGCGGCAGCACACAAGAGCAAAGTTCCTTTAAAAGCCATCTCCATCCTTACATCTCTGGTTTTGTACAGCTGAAGCATCAGATAATGCGCTTCTGCAGCTGGGAGCCTAGATACCCATTGCAAAGTGGAGAAGCATTTTTGTCTTTGGCCACCTTGGGGGCTTGTTTTTAAAACCAAACCAAGCCAAACCAAGCCAAAACAAACCTCAGTGAATGGGGATTGTAAAAAGAGCAAGACTTCCCTTCACTGAATGGCATCTTAGGAATTTCAGTGTCAGATTTGGTTGAAGCCGGGCTATTTCTCTGATAGCCTTTCATTTTGTACTGACCTACAACAACCCCATTATTCCCATATTCCCTTGAGCAAAACTTAACATTTGTATCAAGCAGTGTTGTGGCATCTTGATTGCAAATACCCACTAGATATTTAGCTGAAACACTCTTGGCTAGCGCATCACAAAAAAATTCAATCCAGGAGCACAGTCAGATAAAAGAAACTATAATCAACTGTGAATGATCTGTGGGTGGTTTATCCGGTTGCTGATTAATCACTTCATTAATCGTTGCAAAGACAGTGAGCTAACTCTTTGCAGAGCCAATTTCTGTGAGCTGGGCTTCTAAACTCAAGTGCAGTGTCATATGAATCTGGTTGTATGTGTCCAGAAATACAGTCATTTTTGCACAGTTTGGATCTTGAGTCAGTAAATGTAATGCCATTCAGGGCCTCCTGAACTGCTGCATGCAAAGCCAGCCCAGACCTCCCAACACTCATTCCCATTACTGGCAGCTCTGGGAAGAGTGACACGGAGCCACCAGAGTGATTCTGCGTAAAGCCAGCTCAGATTCAGTGGGAGGGCAGATAAGGTCACAGACATCCAAGAGAAATTATTCACAATCACTTTCCAGCAGTCTTGGTAAAAGGATTTTCAATTTCTGGTGCAGAATGAGTAAAATGGATGGAGCCAACACAGATCCAGTGCTGTATCTGCATCCTTATGACCTGGGGTAGTTTGCCTGCTTGCTTCTCCATCTGTCCCAATCCACTCCATTATCCTGGATGGAAGAGAGCTAGCTGTCCTCAGATGCATGATCTGTTTATTTGTCCAAACGTAAAGTGAGTTTCACCTATAGCAGTATGATAACAAGTCTCCTAAAGATCTGCAAAGACTGCAAACTGAAGCGAGGCAAACTCATGGAAAAATATTTTAACACTAAACAGTAAAGATAAATAAGCGTATACTCCAATTATGCTCCATTGTTTTAAAGCTTTAACATCAAACTAGATGACTTTCAGACATACATGTCTGGTTCCAGCTGAAGTTATAGGCCTGAAGGAAATGCTAGAAGCCTAAGAACAAACTAGACAATTATAATTGTTCTTTTCAGTTTAAAAAGTCAACATGGTGATGCCAGCAATAGAGATAAAGCATGGAATAGGGTCTGAGAGTCAGATCTATTGATTTTACAGGACTGATGAATCTCAGGTTTAAGGTTTAAACTTCTGATTTTTCTGTCTAGCTTCCACACAGCTACTTATTCTGAAGAAATAATTGTAAGGAAGGTGAAAGGCTTTCCAAGCTCTCCCTTCCCAGCCAAAACACTCTCGTATGACAAAGGCAGGTAGGTGGCAGTAACAAGTGACTAATACCCTGCTGGATAATTACATCTGCCACAGACTTCTCTCTTAGCACCAAGTGCCTCAAAATTAAAAGCAGGGAGTATAAGAGAAATGTTAGAGAAACTGAATTAAGCAGAAGGGAAAAAAAATTATCCTGTAGAAACTCAAAGAAACTGTAGGAGTTCAGATGGGTAATGAAGATTTTAACACCAACAGAGACAAAAACTTGATTTTTTTCTGTCTGAAAAAAGCTGTCTAAAGGAAAATGTTAAAGACCAGAATCTGCTGACATATTTTGGGCCCCTAAAATAGGTGTGGCAATGTACTGAAGGTAAGGCTTTTTGCCGTAACAAGCTAAGTCAAGGTGATGTCCCTTTCCAAGCTGTGAGAGAGACAGAGAAGAGCTTTCAGATATCTGAGCAAGGCACTTATTCTTCACTGTGCAACATCAAGGATTTCTGTAAAAGAGTTCAGTACTTCTTGTACTAAACACTGTGTCCCTGATACAAAAATTCACAGTAGGCTTCCCCATTTTGTAAAGCTGAGTCTTTGTCTAAATGGGGAGAGGAAATCTCCTTTTTCTTTTTTGGCACAATTCACGTAGTTGCAGTGTGTTAATATGCAAGTGAGTAATTTGAGATACAAGCTCTACTCAGTTTGACAGCTTTTGAAGTATATCTACTGTCTTTTTTTTTTTTTTCCAGAATTTTTTGAGCCACAAGACTATGTGATATTCCAGGAGGAGGGTCACTGTGCATCTTCTCTCCTGTTGAAGGAAGACTATGTTGATGTGCTGAATGCAAAATTTAGGGCCTGCTTTTGTAACCATGGCTGTTCTCTCAAAATAGATACCCACTTTCAAAAGGGCATTCCCAACAGGATATATCAAGTGGGTGAAGATATAGCACTACAGTCCAAGAAAAACATGTTGGGGGTGGAACTGATCTCCAAAAGTTTTAGCATATTTTTTGATCTTTAGTCCTTTAACCATGACTAACAAATGAATCTTATAACAAATGCAATAGCAGCTTCTCCTCAACTTGAAAAAAATCATGGGAGGGCAACGAAAATTGCCCACCAACCTCCCAAATACCTGTTCTTGTCAGTCCATTCTACCTCAGAAAATACAGTTAATAAGTGCAAAGTGTAGCTTGTCCTGGAGGCCACTATTCAGATATCTTTCTATATAAAAATATCCTTGAAAGTACTAAACTGAAGGAAAATAACTTGCTAGGGTCTGAAAATTTTATTTTTTAAACAGAGAGCTCCAGCTTACACATCTTTGCTGACCACAGCTCTATCAATAAGGTATGTAGAAAAGCTTTGCCTTGGGACAGGTTCCCCCAGTACGGTTGTGTCTTAATAAATCAAATGCAAATCTTAAACTCTATTTGGGAAGTGATAAGCAACAAATCCTGTGGAATTGGTTTCACTTGCTCCTGCGGGATACAGTACTCAATATTCCACATGAGCATTAACGGGGTTGATTTAAGAAGCTAGCTTTCCATCTCAGCATATCTGTCTGGCATATTAAGAACTCTTCCTTTGCTAGTGAGGAATTAAGCCCATAAAACTGTTAAGGACAAGCAGACATATCTAGGACTTCTAGACCACAGCTGCACATTTGGATTTCCTGATACAATGTGTTTTTTTCCATGTTAAGACTCATCCTGTAAAAATAACACCAGCAACTTCAGGCATGTTAAGGCTGGAACTATTTGAAACATATTTGATTACGACAAAGCGGCTGATGAACTGAGCCTAGGTGCATCCTGGTGCAGAGAGCAGAATGCACTGTAGCCAGTAGCTTTACACAGAGTGAGCCACAGAAATAACACAGTTTACAGAGGAATTTTAGGTCCAGGCTTGAATGAGTCAGAAGTTGATGGAGAGTGAGGGCAAACTTGAGCGATGGTAATGAGGATAACACAAGTGTCTTGCAGGCCTCTCTCCTGTACCAGAATGGCATACATAGATCATTTCTGAGAAAGTGGTACTTGCACATGCTTACCTCCAAAACCTGTCCAAAATCCTTAAGATTCAGTACTGGAATAGTGTTGTCCATTTATGCAGTTCACATACAGAAACGAGCAGCGATGCTGTCTATCTGCTTTTGAAAGTTTGGATAAATGGCTGTGTCAGCTGAGTGGATCTACTGGTTGTGTACGTTGCCTTCACTGAGTTAATAAAACAGGTGGGGATTTCTTCCTGAGCCAGCCATACCATCACGGGGAAAATGTATATATGACTTAGCTCAACAAGAGTATAAAAACTGAGAAACTGACAAAATGAACCGTGAAGAGAGCAACAGGCTCTAGCTGGCTTCAACCCAGCCAGTGATGGCGAGCTAGTGATGGTGAACGTACAGAGATCAGTAATGGGAATCATGTTTGTGTCGTTGTATGTTGCAATTATTTTGTTGTATTTATGTTGTGATTTCAGTATATTGTGCATCGCTCTGCTAAATTAAAATCCTCTGTAATGCCAAATAGCTGTAAATAAGCAAATTTTATGCTAAACAGTAAACCTTCCTTGTGTGGAGTATCTAAAATAACCTGGTCAAAGACTATTGGACCATGATGCTTTTGAAGAAATGAAATCTTCAAAATCTATATAGCATTAATAGCAAAGATGTTTTTAGAGTAATAATATCACCAGCTTTAAGACAACTATAGAGAGCAGCAAATGGAAAAAAAAAAACAAACCAACACTTTAAAATCCATAGGAAACCTGCACTTTTTAAAAACGCTTATAGTGTAAAGAAGCATAGTTTTACGAAGATCACTCATTCATGCTTGCATTTAATTGTTTTCTTCCAGGCTTATCTTAAAATTCTCAAAAGTTTTCATTTGTTGTTCAGCTCTCAGCCTATTTTTTTTTTTTTCCATTCTCCCCAGCTTGTTACCAAGGTTTCTGGCATGTATACTATAGTGTGGGAGGTAGATTAGACACTAATCATATTTAGTAAGACTGTGTTCTTGCCAAGAAATAAACAAGATATATTGATCACAATTTAACTGTATAGAGCTATACATATATTGAAATGTCTGCAGTTATCATTCTGTCAAAATTGTCCTATAGCAGTCACAGAACTATCCATCACATAAAATTAACACAGGTAGTCGATTCGAATCAGCCAATTTCTCAATCATTTCCAATCAAGTGAAGAATGTTCATAACATCACTTTAAAAATCTCACTACCATACCTGCTGTGAAATAATAATTCATCTTTCACCTTTGGGTGCAATGACAATTGTGAAGAAGAATTGTTTATAGCTTATCAAGGATGCTTGAAAGACTGATCTAGTTCTCAGCCTGTATGACAGTGAAGGAGTCTGAGCTTTTGTCCTTGCACTATATGTTAATATTTACGTAAGATTAGTCAGTAGTGTTCAAAGCAAATAGAGATGTCAAATTTAGTTTAACTTCTATGTATGATATATGACATTTTACTAGCTTAGTTTCGGAGGTCGCTAACCAAGCATATCAATTTAGCATCATTTAAAGGACTACCTTATCTTAGTGGGGATCTCATTTGCATGAATAATAGTCAATAATTTTTAACAAGTCTTGAAGAAAGGAACCAGGAGCACATACTGTCCAGTTTTTGACAAGATTCTGACCTAGTTTCATTTGCTTTAAAATAAAAGTTATTTGACAGCTTAACATTTAAATGTAATAAACTTTTCAAGACTAGCATGCCCTTCAGGTAAACACTGAAGGTAAAAGCAATGCATGTAATATCTGTACTTAGGTAAATATACATAAAGATAGAATAAGAACACTTACTATTAAATCAAATCTACCTTTAGCTTCAGTTACTGTTATGTGAATATTTGTTATCATAATTATAACGTGCTCTAATTGTGTGCAAAATTAAAAAGCTGTGTTGAAACAAATGAATGTATCATTTAAAAAAGCTAAACTAGAAATCAGATTTCAAAGTAGACAGATCTTAATTTATTAATATTATAACTTTCAAAAATAATGATAAAGTTTTACTGTGTGGGTTTAGCCCTGTAATATCTATTTTCAGCCCTTTATTCCCTTTCAGCGCTAATTTTCAGACAGTCTCATGGAGAAATGCTTAAAGGTGTGAAATCTGCTACAGAGGAACAAATATGTCTGATATCTATCTTTTCCTTATCAGAATGCCTATGTTCCCGTATTATTCATAGCATGTTCTAAAGTAGCACTATATATAATTAAACTTCTCTTCCGGGGCAAAGATAACAGGAGAGAATTTCAAATATTTTTAAGGTGCTAATTCAGTAATTCATAGTCCTGGTGCCCATGGTGTGAAGTGGACATGTTTTAACAGCCGGAGCCTGGCATTTTACGTTCAGGCATTTAAGAAAGTCACCTTGATTCCAAGGTCCTGTCTATTCTCAGTTCAGCAGACACCTGGTTTTCCAAAGAGGAAAAGAAGGTGCTGGTAAGATGACAGGTGGCATGTTTCAGATGCCTCAGAGCTTGTTTAGGCTCTAGTTTGAGGAAAGAAATGCAATCTTTCGCACAGCACATGGCAAGCTGCTGACTTCTGTACTAGTCATTTGTGTTTTCCTCCTTGAAGTGCCCACAAACTTTCCTGAGAGACTTGCAGTCCCAGTAACTGCTTTAGCTGCTTGGTTATGCGTGTGAAGGTTTGATTATTCAATATGGGAGCAAATGGGCAGAGCACAGCGATGATCTTTCTTGAAACTTCACGTGAATAAACATTGTGCTGTCATGTCTGGGTGGGAAAAGAGTTTGGTCTGCAGTGACCAAACCTCTCTGTAGTGGTCTCTCAGCTGCTAGAAATAGTTCACAAAGCCTGGTATGGCCAATTGTTGATAAAAAATACCTTACAATTATGAAAAGCATGTGCCTTTTCAAAAATTATCATTAACTGTGAGGCAGTTTTCAAACAAAATCCCCACATAATAAACTAATAAGCATAAACTAATAGAGAGGCTAAAAAAAATGGTTGCAGTGATTCACTTGTTGCTTTCTCTTTTCCGTTTCATTCCACCTTTAATGCTAGTTTCTATAATTTATTTTTGCATCTCTATCTTGAGAGGTTCTAGTTTTGCTTTGTGTTTTTTTTTTTTTAATATTGTCTCTTCAGTTCCATAGAAGATGATATTTCAGAATTTTTTATTCTTTATTCCATTAATTTAATGTGTTGTCTCTGAGAAATTGGAAACACCTTCATCTGCATTGGGTTATTCTACCTAAAAGAAATATGAATGTCTTCAACATGCTGCATTTAACAGTTTTCTTATATATGCAATTGTAGATGGTTTAATTAGTTTAGTGGCTGAACATGTATGAGTTAAAATAGTTTATGCTAAACCTTTTTTTTTTTTTAGGTTTGATAGTGTGGATTAACTTTCTTCATCTCTTCAGGATTCAAAATGGCCTTAACATCTGCACAATATTTTTTTCTCTCTCATACTTGCCTGCAGTTGTTGAGTTTTACTGCTGCAGGAGAGTAGCAAGACACCTTTTTGCCACTAGTCTCTTGCTTTTGTGCAAAGGATAACAAAAAGTGACTCTGCTCTCTGGATTTAGAGTTCTTCAAGAAACATGTGAAATCCTTCTGCTTATTCCCACTGATGTGCCACTTCAACATTTTTGATACCTTCTAGAGCTTTGTCATGGTTTTGGCTGGGACAGAGTTAATTTTCTTTGTAGAGGCTAACACAATGCTGTGTTTTGGATTTTGATGAAAATAGTGGTGATGTTTTTGGTGGTTGCAGAGCAGTGCTTACATAGAGCCAAGGACTTTTCAACTTCTCGTGCTGCCCTGCCAGCGACGAGGCTGGGGGTGCACAAGAAATTGGGAGGGGACAGGTCCAGGACAGCTGACCCAGACTGGCCAAAGGGATATTCCACACCACATGACGTCATGCTCAGCAATAAAAGCTGGGGTAAAGAAGGAGGAAAGGAGGGACGTTCGGAGTGGTGGCGTTTGTCTTCCCAAGAAACCATTACGGGTGATGAGCCCTGCTTTCCTGGCAGTGGCTAAACACCTGCCTGCCCATGGGAAGT
Source organism: Chauna torquata (assembly GCA_013399475.1). Taxonomy (NCBI): domain Eukaryota; kingdom Metazoa; phylum Chordata; class Aves; order Anseriformes; family Anhimidae; genus Chauna; species Chauna torquata. The sequence goes on from VXAL01009296.1 coordinate 82,356, forward strand.
AGCGAAAGAATTCCTTGTTTTGCTTTGATTGTGCGTGCAGCTTTTGCTTTACTTGGTAAACTGTCTTTATTTCAACCCATGAGTTCTGGAATTTTTACCTTTCTGATTCTCTCCCCATCCCACCTGGGGAGAGTGAGCGAGCGGCTGTGTGGCACTTAGCTGCCTGCTGGGGCTAAACCACCTGCTGGGGCTAAACTACCACAAGCTTTCCTAGTTCCTTGCACTTGTTTTGAAATCTTATTATTGATGAGACTCCTTCTTCATTAGAAGTCCACTGCAACCAATGAAAAAGAATAACCTGGCAAAAAGGAGTGGAAGGGAAGAGACCTCACCTCAGCAATACTTCCTGAAGAGTGAACCTAGAGTTCTTTCACATTTTAAAGTGAGATTTTTGTGTTCCTTTTGTACCTCTTTCCGGCAGCTGAATAGCTAAATGCCAAGTAATTTTTCAATATGACAGCTAGGATCAAGAAAAAAATCCTAAATTCTAAAAAATAATTAGAGGAAAATGTGTATTTTTCACATGTTGAATAACAAATGCAGACAACAAATAACATTTGCTTGGATAGTTACATTGTGATTTTCCAAAATATCATGGAGATGCCCAAAGCTTTATTGGTTGAAAGTTCAGATGAACTGTAATTCACTTTCTCCATTTATATTGGTCTAAAGAGCTCTGTTCAGGTGGATCTTGTCAGAAACTTTGTTTTGAAAGGGGTTTTATGTCAGAGAACGGAATATTCCTCAAAAATAAAATATATTTTGCTGGAATGTTTTTTTTTTCCCCATAAGATTTACGAATTCAGAGGCAGAAATTGCAGTTACAAACCATGCAGTCAATGATTTAACTGGCTTGGACACCTCCAGGTGCTGGATACACAATCCTAAACCTCTGCTGTTTTTTTTTTTTTTCCCTAACTATTGAGCCAATGCCTATTTTGAGGCAAAAGTCCTTTTTTTTTTTTTTTTTTACTGATCTATATACCATATGAACATCTTGAAATTTAAAATTCTTGTCAATGTGGAATGGGAAAGATTTTTTGAAAGACATGTCAAAATGTTAGGTACTTGAAAGCATCCAGAGGAGGGCAACAAAGCTTGTAGAAGGGCTGGAAGGCATGTCCTGTGAGGAGAGGCCGAGGACACTTGGGTTGTCTAGCCTGGAGAAAAGAAAGCTGAGAGGCAACCTCATTGCTCTACAACTTCCTGAGGAGGGAAGTGGAGAGGGAGGTGCTGGTCTCTGCTCCCTGGTAACGGATGACAGGATGCATGGGAATGGTATAAAGCTGCACCAGGGAAGGTTCAGGCTGGACATTAGGAAAAAATTGTTTACTGTGAGGGTGGTCAAACCCTGGAACAGGCTTCCTAGTGAGGTGGTTGATGCCCCATGCCTGTCAGTGTTCAAGATGCATTTGGATAATGCCTTCAATAATATGCTTCAACTTTTGGTTAGCCCTGAAGTGGTCAGGCAGTTGGACTAGATGATCTTTGAAGGTCCCTTCCAACTGAACTATTCTATTCTATTCTATTCTATTCTATTCTATTCTATTCTATTCTATTCTATTCTATTCTATTCTATTCTATTCTAAAGTATACCACAGGCTATGGAAGCCATTTTCTGCTTTGTTCTTTTCTCAGATGATGCTAATAGCAAGTAACCAGGATTCCCCTCTAGATTCATTGGCATGCACGGCACTTCATGTATAAGCCTGGGTTCTAGGACAAGTAATGCTGGTATAAATCACAAATATATTTACTGACAGAGTCTTTATTGAAATTCACTGGGTTTTAACGAGGTGCAATGGGATTAGTGATTGTCCTTCTCTTCATGATCCAAAGATCATGTCTGCACTCACACACACAGAGGGAGCTGCAAATTTGTTATTCAGCTTAGCTGTGTGACATATTGCCAAGAGATTTGGACCAGACACTTCTAGTACAAGGGTTATACAGTCATTTGTTTTCTTCAAGTAGGAAGTCAGTTCCTTGCATTTGAGAAAAAGGTATTCTTGTTATAGAGGGCAGAATGAATGGCAGAATTTTTCCTCACTTTTTGCTATATCACATCCCATGAGGGGGCATAAGCAGAAAATTTATGTACATTAGTAGATACAGCTCTTGAAGATTCCCTTCAATCTTCTGCCAGAAAAAGGAAATGAGTAGTTTTTTAGATGCCACAATTTAGTAGTGGAACAAGCTTTGATCAACAGGCAGAAGCTCTGCGGGGCTGTGTTTGCAAGAGATTACTTAGGAGCGACACTAAATCAGCTCATTTCCCATATGCTATACGCCCATATGCTTTCATCATAAATTCTTCTGACAACTTTCCTCTTCTGGGGAGTGCACTTTGGGCCCTCTGGCCAAATGAAGAAAGCAGCAATGAAGTGGCACAGTATGGATGCAGACCTCTGTCTGACATTTGCTGGCACAACACAGCTGAGGAGTGGGCACAGGTGACAACACAGCTCCACACCATCCTGGAAGGTTTGCTTGGGGCTAAGGAAGATGAACCTTTGTGAGGAACATAGCCATAGATACAGCTTTGCTTTTCTGTTGAGGTTTGATGTGAGTGCATGTTGCTTATTGTCTTTCACCTCTTATTTCTCTGAGGTTGAGTGTTACTGCTAACAATAAAATTTCACAGGCTTACTTTAGCAGAATATTAATGAAAATCTTCTAAATCCTTGCAGATACACATACAGGGCAGCAGCTGCTTCCAGTATTCCAAGAGAGATTTCAAACCTTTAGTTACTGTTGAGCTTTATGCATAGACGTGCATGTGAAAGGTCAGAGATGGTCTTTCTATCATTTGGGATGAGCACAGCTGAATTGAAATGTCACAGCAGTTGTACCTAGCAATTTTAAAGCTTTGGAGTGTTACAAGCCTGTGGATTCTCCTGCCAAGCAAATAAAAATCAACTCTCTGACTGTACAAATTTACATGATTACAGATAATATATTTTACATCATGCTTGTGGAGTTTTTGAGCACTGGTAGAGCACAGGCAGCTTTTGGAGTTGATTGGAGCCGAGAAGCTTGCTGTGCAGCCCTGGAGCAGGGAAGCTGGCTCTTAATGTAATGCTGTAGAAGGCATCAGTCAACCTAAATGTCTGCGTGCGGCTGATAGATGTTAGCCTCTTTAGACCTCTCAGACACTAGAAAGGAACTCTGCAGAAGTCAGGCAATGTTACGGTGTAATAAAATAGCATGAAGAAAATTAATTTTAAAAAATTAATTGAACAAAAGATGTCTCTGAAAGAAGGGATTTCCTAAAAAGAGATTGTAGTCCCTCTGTCAAATGTTTAGAGGTGGTTGTTTCAGCAATTTCCTTGCCAAGAATGAGCACCATGTAAACAGTACAGGAACCTGCTGACTCAGGTGAAGGGGGACTGCTGGAGCATTTATGGGTGCTCCTTTCCTCAGGAAGCACTTTGCTGAAGAGAATGTGGTGGCTGGTTCCAAAGGGGATGGGGAGGTTGGAGGTGGACACCTTATCAATAGAAATGGGAGGATGCCGATTAAAAAAATAATCCAAATTTATGAACACTCCACAAGATAAACTGTGCTGCAATTTTGTGATTGCATAAGGAGAATGAAATCAAGAGGGCAATAACAAGCAAGTCTTGTTCTTCTGAGATTTTCATCTGATATTCATCCTGAGAAGGAAAGAAATTGAGGTTAATTTATTTAGCATATGGAGTGAGGACAAGCCATAATGAAAATCATCTCCATGCAGAATTACAAACTGTACTCCTGACTGTCTGTATAGTCATGAGGTATTTTTCTTGAGCAGTCCTCCAGAAGAGATGACAGCAATAACGTTCTGTATAAGTTCTGTTGGAATTGTTTTGAAACCCACAGAATTTAATAAAGAGTAGGCTAATGCCTATAAGATTTTAAATGAACCTACAGGCTTACAAGGCAGAAAAGCTTATGCCTGTAATTTAATACTGCTAAAATAATAAGATTATTTTGTGATTGTCTAATTAAATTTTACAAATGATTTTTAAAGTTTGTGTGTTTTGCTTCTCCAGCAAAGACAGATATTATTTGATTAGGGAAAAACAACTATTATTCAAAAATAAGCTGTTGTCCACCTGCCCACTCAGCATACGTTCTTCTTTGCAAATATAAAATTAGGTTATATGTTGAACATCATCCACTAAGTGGGTGCTTCATGGCATCAGTGAATCTCAACATATGTTGTTTAATGACCTGTAGCTGTCCCGATTTCCAGTGTACCCATCTTCTATAATTATATTTGAAAACACTATCTAGTTGAGGACAGGCACAAAATATCCAGACTCCTAAGCCTTCCCCATAAATACTCAAAAGAAAAGGTGTTCAGACTCCCACAGACTTAATATGCTTTTCCTCAACAATTCCCCGGTCTTATTTGTTTGTGTAATTTATTTTTTAGGACACAAAAAAAAAAAAAATGACTCTAATTCTTCCCTAGCACAGTGAAGCTCTGACTTCAGTTGAAGACTCTGCTGTGATAATTTTGTTGTTTCTAGTAAATAAGTAATACTTTTGGAAGATATTAGTTTCCGTTCACCATGACTGCTCTTGGCGGCTGCGGATATAATCTCTCAGCACATAGGAAACAGATGCTGAGCAATTCACCCCTCTGAGCAGCCGTCACTGGTAGAGAAAGGCCATTTCAGAGCTCTCAGCCATTGTCAAAATCACAGCAACCTGGCTGCTGCCCATCAAAGGTTCAGAGAAGATAGGCAGGATTTTGAAGTTGCTAATTTCATGAGGGAATGAAAGGAAAAAACTTAAAGACTGAACAGACAGCTGTCTGAGGAAAGCTGGGGATAAAAATGGGAAGAGTTTCATAAGGTGCTTCTCCTTTAAAGATATTCAGGAAATAGGGGGGAAAAAAAAAAGTCCTGCTGGTAAGGTCCACTTAAAGACCAGAGGCAACCTGGAGGAGGGGTCTGGAAAATATAAGAAAAGCCCCTCTTGTTTGAAGAATTCTGGCTGCACCATCAGCGTTCTTGCTACTGTAATAATAGCAGACAGGGAGAAACAAGAAAAGATTGTGCAGAGTAGCTCACCCAGTGCAGTCTGGTTTATGAGCAGAGAGGCATGGGGGGTGACGTGGCCCATCTCTGGCAGCCACTCTGCTCCTGGCGCGTTTGGCACTGCTGATTGCACCTTACTGATGCCTGTACAGACAGGGGAATGGAGTTAAGAAGGAAAGCACTTTGGTGTTTAGGCCATTATCATTACAATGCACCACTTTCCCCTACTGGAAAAACAAAAGACCTGCCTCCTCCCCACCCCAGCAGACCCAAACTAAACATGAAGAGAGAAAACCACAGGCCACTTTCTTCAGGCACTTGTGGGCTAGAAACATAGAAGCAGAAAGGTAAGAGATGCTTTGGTGCAGCAGAGTGCACTCTGACAGGGAATTGAGAAGTTTGGGCACTCCCAGGTTGAAAAGGAGTTGTGCACGTACAAACCGTAAGACAGATCTCTGTCTTTGGTTATATGTAAGGAAAAGAGTGACAAAGGAAGAATTGCTCTCTAAACGTGGTAAGGAAAACAGGATTTTTGCTGCTCTGGCTCCTCATTTGAGAAGAGAAGGTATAATCTTAGCTTTGGATGTAGTTTTTACAAAGTCTGCTGTAGCCCCCAGGATTAAGTAGGACAACCGGTTTTCCTGTTAAGGTTCAGAAAGCAGGAAGGTGCACGGCTGCTGACGGGCAGTCAGGCACCTGCTGGGGAGCGTCGGGGAGCTGAAACAGTGGGTGCTTTCTTCTCTCCTCCACTGTGAGCATACTGTGACAGATGGCACTTAGAATTGATTGACGTATCTTACAGGATCTGTGCCAATTTAAATTATCTTTCCAATTTATCATATAAAATGATGAGGTGAACTGTGTGACTTGGTGCATCAACTCACAGAGAAAGAAAGAAAGAAGAAAACCCATTTTGAAAAAATCCCCAAATCTGACAGCACAGAGTCTAAACAGGGGTGAAAAAAGGAAGAACTATCTGAAGACAAGTGCACTACAGCTTGCAGATGAGTTGCATTGTGTTGTCAGTGTGCACTGCAGCTTGCAGATGAGTTGCATTGCGATGTCAGTTTGCAGCCTTACAAGGTGACTGCATAAAAAATCCTTCGGGTTGCTGTCAAAGACAAATGGCCCGCCTAAGGAGAGGCATTCTTCTTTACAAAGGTTGCCTTAAAAGTAGAGGGTAGTATACAAAGCAATTTTTTTTGTGTTCAAAATTTGTTGCAAGTGTGAAACGAATTGGCTTAAATAAATGACTTATGGAGAAGAGGGTTGGGTAGTATTCCCATCACCTGTTTTTATTAAGTCTGAATTTTTCTGGGATGAATATTTTGGATAACATGGCACACTTCTATTTTACTACAAGCCAGTTTGGTTCATGGGTATCAAATAGGCACTGTAGATTCGCTCTTGCTGCTGGCTTATCTTAAATAATAGTCCACTCACCCAGGAGGCCATAACACCATTTTAAAAGTCAGGGAGGAGGAATCAGGATGAAGCCTCATTAGAGCTGGTAATTAGAAGCAGCGACAGCAGCACAAAGATGCTTTCCTCCGTCGGCGCCTAAACTTCATCAAGGACTACACTTGAGAGAATAAAATCTAAGTGCTTGTCAGGAAGATCAGTAAACTTGCCCCATTCCTGCAGAGGTCTAGCAATGCAGAGCCGGAGCCATCCCAGCATGGCTCCTGGCACCATACCAGCCGTGTGCTGGCATCCCTCCCCTGCTGTCAGTGCTGCCAGGCAGGTCACTGCCTCCTCTCCTTGTGCTCTCAGCTTCCAGCAGCAAAGGGACAATATTGCTCGGCCCGGCGCCAGTTGCCTAGTGTGACAGCATTGGATCAGCTCCTCACCTGACATAAGCCAAGCAGAAGGAAAGTAGACAATGTTCTAAAAGGTGAGAAGAAGCAACAAAAAGGTGACAGCAGCCTGGCGAAGTGTCCAGGATGAGAGACAGGGAGAGAGCGGTTAATCTAGGAGGGTCACCTTGAGGCAAAGCACCCAATTCTTGCTGCACAGCGAGAGGTGGTTGGCTGTGTTGTGTCAGGACTGTGCCTGGCCCAGACAAACGAGGAGAGAGGTTGGCTTTTAGATTATGTGATTTTCTGGTGACTAAACATTGCAAAAATTAAATATTACTACTTTAAAGTAGATTTCACATTCACAGAAAAACAAGGTATGTGATTTTATCAGCATCCTGCTTCAATATCTAGGCTGCAAACACATTCCTGAAGCCACTGAGATGATCCCGAGCTGAGCGTTCTGTTCAATGCTTTCATCTTTCAAGATCTTCTTGATAGACAGACTGCCAGTTGTCAGAGAGTCTGTCAACTGTGAGAGCTAGCGGCATATGCTGAGACAAGCTGGAAAGGGCAGGGTAAAAGAGATGACTTCTCTGTTTATATAACAGGAGCTCGGTAGAGTGACTACAGCAACCCTCAGGAGGTGCAGGCTTATCTGAAGGTACGAAAACCAGTGAGTTTGAAGTACAGCAGGGAAATTCTTTTAATACATGAACTAAATCGTGCTAATTCATCTCTATATCTAAATAGTGCTCTAATTTATTTTTGATCATTTACTGTTATTGTATACATTACTGTTTACTGCTAATGATTACTTAGCCTATCACTCTGTCACGTTGCTACTGTGAGGTCATATTATCAAAGTTTAGCAAGTGCTACTGCTCAGAAGGGGGATTTGCCCTTTAAATATTTTCAGACTGGTATGTTAGAAAGCGAAACAAAAGTTCCTTGATGTTACTGAAGAGACCTTACATCTAATGGGCCACATAATGCCCTTCGGAAAAGGAAACTTCAAGATTAGAAATGTCCTGTCTGAATCTTCAGTCTTTCATTGTGGTCATTCCTGCATACCCCTCTTCAGCCCATTATGCTCTTGACCAGATGCTTTATTGATGTTGTCTTCCTAAAAGTGGGAAAGAGCAAAAGAATGGAGACTTACAGCCTGCTCTCCCAATCAACCATCTTTGGCAAACAGGTTATCTCTATCTTTTGTAAAATTTGGGGATTACTTTGAGTTCCAGGATTAATTTCGGCCACATCCAGACTCACCTGTGGTCTTGTGCCATTAAGGACACAAGGTCCTGATACCCCCCACTTCTTGCAGTCACTCTCCAGTTTTTCTTTTTTGCCCATAGACTGACAATGTTCAGGTCTGCCCCTGAAAAATGAAAAAAACGTAGGACTGGCCCCAGCTGTGACATAAATGTGAAGGTTGTGCTAAGACCTGAGACAATTTAACTTGATGTAGAGCTGCTGCTAAGGACATTAATATTTTGGCCTAATGAGTAAATATGTGCCAGGGGTCTCCTTCATTCGCGCATTCAGGTTGGAAGAATAAGCTTATCATGCAGCATTCAAAGTACAGTACCAAAGACATCTAGATATTTTCATCTATATCAGGCAGTGTGTAAATTTTGGTGGCCAAGTTATCATGGAGACTTGAAACATTGATATGAAGCAATGCTTGCTCAGGGGAGCAAAATTCACCTTGAAAAAAGGAAAATGCCTCCTTTCCCCTCAACCTTCCTCCCTTCCACCCTTCCCTGCTTCCTTGTGTAGAAGTCCAGTAATCATTATAATTCCTTGTTACCTGACAGCATACAACCAGTGAAGGGTTACAGATCAAAACAACATCAAAAGACAGTTTGTAACTATACACTTGAGGAAGCTTATCAAGGCATACTTAGCAGGAAGTTTTCAAATTTGCTGCATTTGGGAATTTATCATTAGACAGCAGAGTCACATTTTAATAAGTGAAGTTAGTTAATGCATGCACAGTGCTTTGAAGATATGAAATGTTATTCAAATTATGGGAAGTCAAATCAAGGTAAGGAGTACGGGCTGAGCAATGGAGAAAAGTATTTTTGTGCAGTGCTACAGTGGCCTCATAAGCAATGAAATACTATGTACTCCTTCATCAGACGATAATCCTCTCTTGCCTTTCAGGTGAGCATTTTCTCATTTTGCTGTTTTTACCTTGCAATGATTGCATCATTCCATTGTATCAGAAAAACAAAACAAAACAAAACAAACAAACCAAAAACCAAAAAAACAGCTTCTTCTGCATTCTCTTTTGTAATGTATATTATACTAAGAGAATTTTGGAACAATGATGCAACATCCTGAAAAAGTCAGCTAGGCTTCAGGGTAATTATTAGCTCAGCTATAATGTGGTTTTCTGGAGCATTTTTTAATTAGTCAGTTTCGGGAAACACCCATTTGGGGATTAAATGATACTTGGAATAAAACTGTAAATGTGCCGTTAATGATAACTGACAAATCTTAAGAATAAAGTGGATCAAAAATATGAATTATTTATTAACAATGTGAAAAATATTTGCATTTTTATTTTTAGTTAAATTTTCATTTTCTAAGAAGTTTGTCAACACAATAAACTGGTGAAAAAAATTGAAAAATGTCTTAATTTTTTTCAAAACATATTTGCGCAAATGAGTTAAGCAGTAATTTTATGCAATCCATTTCTCTTTCATAAAAGCAAATATATTTCACTGATATGAAACTGATTGATTCATAAAGCTCCTTTTCAGGTCTTGGGAATTCTTAGTCATCACAGCTGACCTGATCTAGTGCTCATGATAATCCTGCTTCAAACTGGAGGATGGACTAAGGGACTTCCAGAGCTCCCTTCCAGTCACCATTTCAGTGATTTTTATGATAATCAGTTTTTGACTTAAAAACACAAATAAATACAAATCTGTGACAGATATCTTGCAAAGCATTTGCATAGATATACCCTAGGAATGCTCATTAGTGCTACAGGTAAAGTTTTCTATCTATTGATCTTGCTAAAATTAGCAACCCACTAATGGCGTCAAAGACAGTGATAGATAAGAGTTATGCCTCATGGAAAAATTGCGTATGTGTATTGCATTGGGCTTTTTTTTTCCTATTTGTGAGCTCTCAAACACTTTCCTGTAGAGTGAGATTTGAGCTCCAATAAAGAAAGTGGATGTCTTCTGACAATTACTTGCTTATTCTTCAGTTATCTTTCTTTGACCCTTTAGTGTCTGTAGTTTTTCAAGCCAAAAGAAATTATAGGTGCTTAGTGCTGCTGTTATCATCTAAGAGGAAGAGAGTGTATTGCGTGTGAGCCATTATATCTCTAATGTACGTTTATAGTAAGCCTGCAAATCCTTCAGCAACATGCCTGTATTGCGTTAATGGCAATTTCTGTGTCTAAAAAGGTGAAAATGTCTCCAGTATATTGGGTAAGGTATGATCAGAATGAGAAGGAAAAGCTATCTTTTTCAGTTCCAGCAACTGTTTCTCTAATAACGGAAAAAGTATAAACATGAAGAAATTATGCAGGGGCTACCTGAACTATGTCTGTTTTGGACAGGGTGTTGAGATATTAGAAAATACATCTAGTAAAGGTGTACCCAAAGAGACAAATAGGTGCAGCTATGCTGTGACTTACAGTACGTACCTTACAGATGCTTGGATCCTGGGGGGCTATTTGGAATCTGTGCAGGGCACGCGCAGGGGATGGAGAGAGGTGGGCAATGGGAAATGGTCACTTCTTGGTGCCATCCAGAGCTTTGATGGCTATTCAGGGTTGCAGGGAGACAACTCTTTTCACTTGGGGTCCACCTTTCAAATCCTTCTTTGATAACAGAGCAGAAATCACCTCTCACTTTTTAAGGCATTAGTGCTATAAAAGCTGTGGTTGCCCCTTTTTTATAGTAAATCCGTCATTCAGCAGGCTGTTTATTTGCTACCTTTGACGAAAGGGACTGAAATCCTCTTTTCCTATAGCTTACCCAAGTCTCCAGACTACAATACAAAAGATGAGGACACCTTCTACACACCTGCTTGGAGCTATTCCACTCGACAGTAGCATGTTCACAATTTATTTTGCCACAGAAAAGCAGCCAGCGTGAACCTATTCACTAATGGCCAACACAGCAACCTCCTGCCTGGAAGGAGAGGAGAGAAGCTCTGGAAGTTCATGTTGTCAAGACTTGTGCTGCAGTTTACATTGAAATGCATATTAAATACAATGCATAAGTAGTTCTTAGCTCACGCTGAAGATGCTGGGGCCAGGATAGGGCTTGTTAGATGATTTGAAGGATATTGGCAGAGTTATCAAGGGAAGCCAGTGTAAAGCCTCTCTGCAGTACATCTGCTTCAGCTGTGCACAAAAGCCACAGCCATTGCTTTTTTTCTCCTCCATAAGCACCACAATCACTCTTTTCAAAATAGAGATATTGATCCTACCTCTGGGAGTGGCTGGCTGGTCAAGCACATTAAGCAAGCTGTATTGCTTGGAAAAACTGATAACTTGTCTCTTAGGCTGATGCTGTAAAAAGAGGTGAAGTAAAGCCCATTGCATGATGCTAAAGAGAAGCATACCTGCAAAAAGGTAACAGAAGCAACAATACTACCTGGCTGATTTTTCATATTAAAGGGCAGAAAAGCTGAAATCTAACAGAATGAGGCACGTGTGAGTGTAGTGTATGCTGTAACATCAGAACAACACTAAAACCCACTGAATACTAAACAGATGTCAAGCTTATATTTTGGTAAGTAACAATGACTGATCCTTTCTAAACTGCTTCAGTTTTTGCATGTGCTGTCAACCCTGTGCATTGCATGGGTGAGATGGCAGAAGAGAAAGTTCATTATCACCCAGCACTACAAATAACCTGACCCTCATGAAGCAAATCTGTTTAGCTAAGAACAAATGTATACGAGTAAGACATAAACAGAAAGGCTAAAATTGATCAAGTTTGAGTCTCAGTGAATTACTTATGATTCTCTTCAAAAATGTCTGTTCACTTAACATTCCCATCCCAATTAGAACATAAGTATTAAAAATTATGCTATAAATGTGACAGCAAAGAAAAAACGCAGGCATATAATATACTAGAGCCTATGAAGTCCTCAAAAACTGAGTACGGTAGAGATCTGAGCACTGCTTTTGTAAGAAAGCACCCAAACTGGCTGCAAACCTTGTGGAAAGAAAACAAACTGTATCCATCATAGCCTCAGGCACTGATCCATAATACAGGAGTAGAAACCTCTTTCCTATTACACTTAGAAAGCCAGCTTGAAATGTTCAATCCAGAGTCACTGGCTTTAATCCTGCATTTTATTAGCAAGGGGAAAAACAGTTCTTCCCATCCTCAATGGCAGTTAGTGTGGGGAGCCACTATCAACAGCTGCCCCACCACTCTGGGACATAATAGGTGGTATTCTGTACATTCAATTTGAAGCCTCAGTTTATGACAAATGTTCAGGTTCAGACTGATTCTGCTCCCCTGGCCCTTCTCTGGATTAATCCATTATGGAAGTCACACCTTCTGTGAAGTAGGTGAAATGAAATTGCTCTGAAATTCAGAGATCTTCCTTTTAAAAACTGGGTTTAGAGTAGTTAGTAATGCTGGCAAGTTATATATCACTGTTAAAGACTTGAATGAATGATTGATGTAATTAACAGCATAATCAAATGTACATACTATCTTCTTCAGAATGAAAGAAAAAAAGAGGGAAAATGGGTATATACTAATATTAATTAATTAGCTAAGTAATGTTAATTAGGTGACTACATAATTAGATACGGGAAAATGAGGTTTCATTTGCTGCATTTGTTAATATTTGCTTCCATCATACCTAGGTCTGTGTTAAGTAGATGATCTCAGCTTACTTGCTGTATGCTTTTTAGGGACCTGATAAGAAATGTCAGATTTTTCAGTGAAACAGAAAAGGATTTGCTGTGAAATGGTCATGTAAATACCATAGTAAAATTGTCCTTGACCTATTGGCTCTCTCTAGAAATGGTTTCATAGAGGACTGCAGTGTCTCTGAAAGAACATAAGAGTGCCTGAATAATTAAATATATATTTGATATAGAAGCATTAAGATAACTGCTTTCAGATTTGAATATAATGTAATATTATTTATATAATATATAATATATATAGTAGTAATATAATGTTTTGTCAATTAAATTCTGAAACTACAAAGACTTGCTACAGTGTGAATAGTAATAATCAAATAAAGATGGTGATTACTCCTTAACTGTTACAATATGCCTCTGTTCACATGAAATTATTTTTCTTAGATATCGAAATAAAGATATTCAGACAGATCAACAAGCTGGTCTGTCTTATTTCTATTCTTTTTCTTCATATTCCATCAGTTCATTTTCTCTTTTTTGCATTCACCTTCTTTCTTTAGTGCCTATATCTAATTATATAGAATAGTAGATGTTCACATCGAAAGAAGTAATATTACTGCAAAGTTCCTTAAAAGACCAAGGAAAGACAGTAATGAATAAAACAATTAGTCCACTTATGCCATTCTCCTCACGAGGACAGCATCTCTTTCCCTTTCTCATTTTGTCACCTATTCATCTCTACCTATATTAAGCTTTTCATGCTGCTGTCATTTCCTGGACAGCTGGCAGCAACCATTTTTCTGGCATGCCTATTTTCTCAGTTGGGTTTTACTCCAAAACCAACGCACTTCTACTGTTCACAGAGCTTTACTTCCGCTGTATTTTCTTGCTTCTGTCTAGGAGCCAGGAAGCATGTTACTATTTCATGGCTCTGGGAGCAAAAGACTCTATTTCAGCACTCTTCCTCAAAAGTCATTTTACCTTTCAAACTATCCCTTCTTTCTGCCACTTAGAAATGTAAAAATCTCTTATCATATTTGCTAAGCATTTAAGTGAAATCCTCTGAAGCAGCCCCAGGTGCTTATTGTTGATTTAACAGGAGCATCCGGGAGGGGGAGCAGGGAGGAGTCATTTTGCATGCGGCTGTTGTCACTTCTTTCATGGGTGCTCCATACCTGAGCAAGGGACTACTGGGAGAAAGAGAAAAGCTGGATGTACTGCCAGTATGCAGAGTGCATGCCCTGGAGGCTGGAGGACTTGATAGGGAGGGCCAAGGGTTTTGGTCTTCTATCATTCTGTGAAGTGTTTTAGCAAACTATACGTGTGGGTATCAATTCTCTTAGGTAATACATAGTATATGGAAATCAATGCAGGCTGTTTCTTAAGTTGTTTCTTAAAATAGAAACTAAACAACATTAAAAAGAAAGTGGAAAAGGGAATTAATGATCCCTAAAATGAAAAGATCAAGTTTTGAAAGTAAGTGATTTCTCAGTTTCTCACAGTGGCACTAGTTAGCATCTGTTATCAGTGGGTGCCCCCTTCTGTCACACTGGGACACCCTGTTTTTGACCTTGTCTTCTGTCCATGCTCCATGTCTGCTATCTCACTTTAGCTCTGTTATGAAGGCAAACTAAGGAGCAGATATGAGGTAGAGCAGACTCTCACATCTAGATACAGCGTCTCTCCTGACTGTAGATAAAGGATAACAGCAAACTACCTCTCCAGCTCTAGTCCTTGAAGGATATCTACAATGCCTGCTCACCATACAGGCGACTCCTACAAACAAGTGCCTCTGCTGTGCTCCAAAGCAGCTGTCTCACATTCGTGCATAACCATGCAAAATGACGTTTGCAGAGGGAAGTGACTTGTTTGTCCCAAAGAGAATAGGACCCTTGTCAATACATGCAGGGACCACTCTTTAAGAGACAGCTCTGCAGCTGGAGAATTGCCTGGCAGCAGTATGATGAAAAAGACTGATGCTGGCTCAGTCAATTAAACCAGCAAACTTAATCTTAAAACAGCATGCATTCAAACAAGCTGCACTTCTGAGTGCAGCTCAGCATGTTTTGCTTCTCTTTCATAGAGCTGCACAAAACTTTTCAGTAGAAGGCTGTCAGGGCCCTGAGGGCATTATCAGGCCTTTCTGCCCCAGCCTGGTCTCCCCTGGGGCCTCCCATCTCCTCCTGCCCATCAGCCCAGGAGTCCCATTTCATCTCAGCCCTGGCTTTAAGTCCCTGCCTGAACTGTCTTGAAGGCTCTGGTCCTACCTCTTGGAGGGACCTCAGACCTGTGCCGCAGGTAGCCTGCCTCCTGGGTGGGATGGGCCTCTTGGTTCATGTGGCTGGCATGGTAAATCTCCCTGGCAGATTTTGGACCTACATTGCTGCCTTCTCTTCAGTCCTATTTCTGTCCCGGTCTCCTTTTGCTCCTGATGGTCCTCCATGGATGGACCCTGGACCTGGCCCCTTGCCTGCCGCTTTAGGGGCCGTTGATGCACCCTGTTACCAACACCTGGCCCTGCCTTCGGAAAAAGACAGACATGCTTTGGGAAATGCTTGCTGTTTTACATAAAAAAAGATTTGTTCCTCTGATCCTGGGTTTGAGGAAGAAAGTGAAGTGTTTGATCTACCTCTTCAAAGGAGCACTCATTTCTCTGCCCAGCAGGTATGGATCCAGTCTGGGTATGTGATGCAGGCAAACACATAGAGTTGATTTGAACCTCTTACTAACAATTCAGAGTTGACAATACAACCCTATGTATTGTGCTGATGGTCTTTTTTAAAATCTATCCCTTTGTCAGCAGGTTGTCCATACTACACTGTTATCTGGGTAGAGGTTAAAGGAAGAAAAGCCCCTATTTGACATCAAAATCTAGGCAGCTGAAATCCCAGGCTCAGCCTTTCTGACTCTGGATCACTCTCCTGGTGTGTTAGTCCAAGGAATTGAAGAATGGTCTATGGTTCAAGCACTGACAGTCTCTCTGGCAGCAACTGCTTTACAAAAAAAAAAGCAACATTGCTGTGCAGTCATTAAGCAAAGAGAAATGAAAATTTTGGTGTCATATGTTGCAGTACATTGGGAGGCAGATGAGTTGGGAGGATGCTATCTACAGTGCAGCTAGATTGTGCTGCGTTGTCAGATATTGAGGGATTGTTGGCTAGCTCCTACCAAAGTAAATTATGAATGTGACTTGTCTTTCACCAAAAGTCCATGCACTTCAACAGAACAGATGAAAGCTTTTCTGCTCTATGTGACCCATAAACTACAGGGAGCTACAGCCCACGAGAGCACTGCTGCACCTGAGACTTTTCCTTGTAATTAGTTAACTTGCTGCAGAAGTACTTACCTTGAGGTGTATGGATTTTTATATAATTGTAAAAAGAGTGCATTGTCATTTGACAAAGATCATTTTTGTTCAATTACAGATATATAATGAAAGGCTTGATTTTATATACCTATATAAAAATGTGTAAATCTTAAGTTTCAGGCAGTCCATAGTATTTAATTACCAAGTTACTGAACTATAATTATACATGTAAGCTGAAAGGAAAATTACCCAAGCCTATGACATTTCTGTGGCTTGATTTCTACTTCACATGTAAAGTAGACCTATCCACCAAAATTAATGTTGTAAAATATTTATGTTACAAGGATGTATTTAATTTCTAATGAAGGTTTCAACAATTCCTATGTTGAAATAATGCATGAAAGTAACAGAAAGATTCATTCTAGCCCTGGGAGATTTTAATTGTTAAAGACTTGTATAATACATTTGAGAATACTGTGGGTCTTAAGATAATTTCCTAATACATCTTTTCTATATTCTGTTTAGTGGAATAAACATTTTGTCAAAACACATATTGGTGAGGCAGTCAACATGCATTTAGATTCAAATTGCCACATTCTGTGCTCTCTCTTGCTCTGTGGGTGTTAGGTAGCTGTGCTTACTCTGGCAAGAAAGGCAGCAGGATGAAATTCTTAAATCAGTGGGAAATTGTCATTAGTGCCTGTAACAATTTATCTTTATTAGCATTGGACTATATATTCAGAAAAAACGAACTACCATATAAACACTACAAAATGTGTTCCTTGTAATAGTTCCAGCTTGCGGTAACAAAGTTTTGTAAAGCTTCTGGCTGCAATAAAAAGCGGCTGTGACAGAACTTGTGTCCCATTAAGTTAGTTGTTGTTTGCTGTCAATGAATTTCACATTACCCTTACAGCTCATGTTTTTCTCACATAAAATTGCAAAAACTTCAAGGTAGATTTCTATGTGTCAAATCTGTGTTACTGTGCAACAGAGGGTAAGAGATACTTGAAACCAAGGAGAATAACCAAGTAGGAACATGAGCTGCTTAAGAAAGTAAAATCTTTTGGGAAATGTAGTCTTTTAACTACAAACAGATTTTTTTTCCCCTCTCAGATTCTAGGCAAATAAGTACACAAAGCTTAAAAGAAGAGATTTATGTTTGCTAGGGAGAATATTGATTGGGGAACTCACCACTCGAGAGATGAAAAAGATAGAATAATAATGCAAAGGCTTATGGCTTTATCGTAAGGGATATCACAAACAGTCCCACAAAGTCAGCTTTGCAGTTGGAGGTAAGCTGAGATATCATGACTTGATTTTAAAGTCTTGTGCTCTGTTTTTTCTTTTCAGTGGATTACCCAAATTCAGATTAGAATGGATTGTTGTGATGCACTAAGTAGCGGAAGCCTTGCTAACCACTAAATAGGCATTAGACTAGGACTGGTTATATTTTAGCAATCATTTTGTAGTTAACTTTGATTTAAACATGAAACAGACTCAGGTCTTCTGTAACTGATTTACATTAGGAATCAAGTTGGCTTCTAATATTTAAATTTCAAATTAAATAAACAGAAAATAGCACTAAATTTAATTAATTTTAATATTGTCCCAAACAGACCAGCTTCAGAAGTGAAGAATTGCTTTGCTTATAGTACTTCTGTAGCAATTAATGTTTGGTAACCATCATTTTGTAAGTAAAGTCATGCTACTGAAAGAAGACAAAAAATCCACACCATGTATTTTTTGACATCCTTATGATGGTATTTATTATTTTTTAATATCATGCCAAAGACAATATAGCATAGTCAACAGAAATCAGAAGTGTTTAAAAATGCATGCAACCTTTTAAACCTCAACTGATCCAATAGAACTTCCTTCGTGTTTCACAGCAGCCCAAGATTACTATGCAGTTGTTTTGAAAAGAGAAATATGCAAAATCTAAATATGTGTCTAAACTAAATCTAAATTAGCTTCAGGGTGAAGACTAAAATAACATGTAGAATTATATATCAATACTGTATACTGATCACAGATTTAAATAGATTGATATATACCTGATAATTCACAAATTAGCATATTTTTAAAGTTATTAATGAGCAGATTTCTTGGGTGTCAACATAATCACTATTTCCTTTCAAAATTAAATTTTCACACCTTTATCCAATAACTGTTTACTGTAAAATGTATGTTTACTCTCTGTCCAGGGATCAGAATAAAACCATAAACTGAAGTGACTACCTAACTGCTTTATTTAACTTCTTCTTGTACCTACATTACTTTTTTTCTGTCTTACTAAATATTTCCATTCTCATCAACCCAGTAGGGCTTTATTAGGACTACTCAGGAAAACGTTCTCCCCAGTGTGGACTTAAATCTAAGGGTTATGATATGAGACTTTCTTGGAAGATGAGAGGTTGGACCCTCCTCAAGTGTGGAAGACTTTCAGAGTTATGTTTCCCATTTTTTTTCTAGTCTCAGTGCTGTAAGGTTGTATTAGCTTGTGTTAGTGTATTAGGCTACTAGGCAAAAGGCAATCTGTTTTTTTTTTTTTTTTTTAGGAAATAGTACTACTGCTTGATTTGAGCTTGCCTTCTTGCCTTAAGAGATTCCTCATCCTGGATCACGATGCATCTGTTGACCTAAAACTGTGGAAGGAAGGAATTCAGGAGAAACCTATTTTTTTGTTTGTTTGTTTCCTGTTGTGTCCTTACTCTAAATTTTCTTTAGTCACCAGAGACACTTTATTCTCCCTTTTGGGAATAGAATTTTCTAGCTCTGGTAGTTGGAGTCATCTTGATGTAATCAGGTGTGTGAATTTTAACAGTATATCCTGCAAATTTGGAGACATGTAGGTAAGACAGTGGTGAATATACTGGAGAGAAGCAATGATATCAACAGGCTGGGGAAATGGGCTGACAGGAATCATGAGGTTCAGAAAAAGCAAATGCAAAGTCCTACACTCTCCATCCATGGGAATAAACCCATACACCAGGACAGGCCAGTGACTGGCCATAAAGCAGCTTTGCAGAAAAGGCCTTGGGAGTCTTGGTGGAAACCAAGTTGAACATGAGTTGACAATGCGCCCTTGCACCAAAGAAAAACAACTGCATACTAGGCTGTATGAGCAGGAGTGTAGGTAGCAGGTTAGCTTATTATTCCCCTCTATTCATCACTTGTCAGTTTCATCTGGAGTGCTGTATCCAGTTTTGGGCTTCCCAGTAGAAGAAAGACATTAACATGCTAGAATGAGTGCAGAAGAAGGCCACTAAGATGATTAGGTTGTTTAAAAGTACATGACATATGAGGAGAGGCTGAGACAGCTGGATTTATTCAGTCTGAGGAAGAGAAGGCTAAGGGAGATGTTGCTGTCTTCATAGGGGGGACCAGAGAAGACAGAGCCAAGCTCTTCTTAGATTTGCTCAAGGGCAGAAGTTGCAACACAGGAAACGTTGAACAGATATGAAGAAAAAAAAATCACACTTGGTAGTGAAACACTGAAAGAGGTTGCTGAGAGAGGCTGTAGATTCTTCATTCTTGGAGATACTGAAAACTTGACAAAGCCATGAGCAACCTGATCTAAGCTGAACAGTGGTTGGACGAGGTAGATTATTTCCAGATATTCCTTCCAACCTGAGTTACTCTATGTCTCTATGAATTTGTAATCTCCTGGTTTGTGGATTTAGCTCTGAGTAGTGCACATGCTAAAATATGCTTCATTTAAAAGGCTAGTGACTTATGTAGAAGTTAGAGGCTTTGGCTCTTTTTAAAAAAATCCTATCTGCATGCTTAGGATTCTAAATAGCTTTAAGGCGTATTTCCAACACTTTCCCTTTTCAAACTGTGTTATATAGGTGTTATTCTTCCTTTCTTCAAACAGTTTCCAGTACAAACACTAAGCCTTTCTGTGTAAAAACACAGTAGCCAAAATTAAGAGGGTCAAATTTGTGAACATTAAAGGGAACAAACCATTGGTTTTTCATGATTAAACACCCAGATTACAATTGGAAATTCATACTTGGATGCTTTTGGATATTCATCTTCAAGGAATGTGTTTAATTCTTATACACAGAAAAGTTGGTATCTCTGATTTGAGTGGGCAAGATCCCATGTTACATAGTAGGGATACTGTGTTACACAGAAAGAGAATGGATACTGAAAAGATGTTTTCCTGATGCTATGTGGTTTACACATAGGTAAGGAAAAATAAAAGAAGTGAGTGTTGCTGCTTTGTAGATTGGAGCAATGGATCCCAAGGACCCCTGTATTGTCTTAAACATATGCCAGATTTCTGGTCAGGGTTGTAATACATTTTAGAGAGAGAGAGAGAGAGATTCTGTATGTCTAATTATGATTCTTAATGTTATTATTGAGAAGGTTAAGAAAATATGGGATAGCTAAAAAATAAAAACCTAATTCTATAAAGAGGGTTTGTAGATCACAATTCCTAGACCAGCATATTCACTTGCTAGTCCAGCATATGGAGGATCCTGGTTGAGATATGAAGATTAATTCCCTGAAATACAGTCTTAATTTTGATGGCATTTCCTCACAAATTACTCCTCACAAAACCTGTTTGCTAAATGAAATTAAACTCCTTAGAGAGTGTTTTAAAGAAGTGTTCAGAGGATTTTAAAATGATCCCTCTTTCATAAATAAATTTGCTTACTTCCCTTAGTTATAGTGTAAGTGACCTAGAAGAGAAGAATCTAATACCTTAACAAAGTATCAGTCTGAGGATGTCTAAAAGAGATAGCTCTCTGTGTCTGTAGGCTATGAATATACCACTATTTTCACATCCCTGGAACATTTCCAAACTCCTTGATAGAGAAAAGATGTGCGATTCATCTGACTAACTGTAGCTGTGCACAGTGTAGGTGTGTATATCTGCTAGTCGCTCTTAGGTTCTCTTCACAATCAATGCAGAGAAACAGGCACTTTTAGGTCACTATTCCTCTTATCTTAGAACTGAAAGATAAAGTGGTAGAGCTGTGTTGTTACCATCAAAAGTTAGGAGACATGAATAATACTGAAGATGACATCTCATTTTAAAAAATCTTGTATAATCATATGCCCCCAAAGTTACTCATGAGTGGATAAGTATAAGGGCTATGCAGGACTAAGCTTCCTTTTAGACTTAGAATATATTAATGGCAATAAAAGGCTTTCATGACGACTGATTTGCTCTGCAAAAGCTGCTTATTTTAGAACATAGACAAAATATTTTTACCAAGTCATTCAGATCTGACCCAAATACATTCAGTTGGTAGCACTGAGCAATATTTTTCTGTTCAACTTTACTGATGTTTAATTTACTTGGCTAGAACAGAATCTAGGTGCTAGTTCAGACAAACATGTCTGGTTGTAATAGAGCATGCGGGCCACTTGATGGAGCCAGTAAAAGTAAGGTAGCAAGCCTGCCTGTTGCTGTGTCTTCTGCGATTGTTTCATTAAAAAGTAAGCTTGTTTATTAGCATCTAAAATATGAGAATGTCAGCTACATACATATAAAATAAAGCAACTCCCTTAAGGATGGGGAACAAAGCTCCCATTGCCTCTTCTACAAATCAAGTTTATTACTCCAGGGAAATAAATCTGATACAATGGTTTTATCTTTTAATTTATAGTCAGACTCTTACCAAGAAAGAGAGCGATCCCAACATGACCTAAAGGTGACAGGAACGTGCTTTACCTTCAGCTGTAAAGCTCTGGATGTCCTTAGTCAAGGAAGTCTTACTGATCACACTTGTGTTCCTCCTGGTTTGGGTCTAGCCTCCCCCATAGATCATTGTTATAGAGAATTGACTGCAGCTAACTGTGAAGCACACAGATATTTCAAAAACATCCCCCAAAAGACACTCACACTCAGCAGGTGTTCACTAACAGCAAATAATAAGAAGAATGAACATTGCTGGATGAAACAGCCTCTTGTAATTTGTACAGTTCTGTATATATATTGTTTCTAACACACTTGGCAAAATCTTGGCAGCAATATACAGCTTACTTACATGAAGGCATTTTTTTAATTCAATGGAATAGATATGGACTAAACCAAAACATATTAACTAAAAGATATTTATTGCTGAGGATTTTCTGGAACAGCAGGGAGGCCACGATGTGCTGAGAATGAGCAACCCAAGCTGCAGAGAGGAATTCGGGGAGGTCTCGTGGGAATGTTACTGAACTAAGGTAAAAACAGGGACTAAGGCACGATTGCAATTTGCAAAATCAGCTCCTCTAGTATGGGAAGAAAACTGAAGTAGAAACTAAGTACCAATTGTAGAATGCTTTGCGTCACGCGTGCTGCATACCACAAAGCTAGGCAAATGTATAACAACACCGCTATTCGGGTAATAAAAAGAGCATGATTTAACCATATTGGTGTATGTCATGACTCTGCCATCTGATCTGACGACAATTACAAAAAGAGATATCTTAAATGATTGCAAATGGTATTCAAAACATTTATTTGTAAAATATATTTTAAAACAAAACCCCTTCTGGTAATATTTGCTCTAATATTATTTGGCTTTTAAGGTATTCAATTGGAAGTAGACCAGAAATAATTTCTTATATTTCTTATATAACAATAGCTAATGTATCTCATATATTTCTTTCTGGTTTGGGGTTTAATTTGGATTTAAGTACTCATATTACACTGAGACATGGTAGTGAATTACACGAGCTGATGAACAGTCTGACTTCTGCATTAAAAAAGAATCTGACCAAAGAAAAACTACAGTTTCTCTATAACTATGATGAAATATTGCAAAAATTGTCATTTTTGCTTTAAAGTGCACGTGTTTATATTGAGAAACAAATGGTGCTCTCTAATGTTGGCTTATTCTGTAATAATAATCTCTTAGTACTGCACTATATTTTATAATCATTATAAAATCTTTATAATGATCATAAACTCAACATGTGAATACATACTATGTAATTGTTTCATAGCTTATGTGCTATCATTTGACAATTCATGCTGAAAACAAAGATTCAGATATTGAGGGAATGTAGGCAAAACGTAGGCAGAAACTATTTATTGGCTTAAAATGACAATATTCTATACAGAGAAAGCAAAACTCCTTTTTCTGAAGGGTTTTCCTGTGCCTCAGAGTCAAGAGAAACGTAATAAAATTAAGTATATACAAGCATAAAGGAATACATTAAGAGAAAGATCTTTGTGAAAATGTAGAAGTCTCAGTGAAGTGGATTGTAAGGGCCAGTGCCATTGTTGTCATGTTTTATCTTCCTTTCCAACCCTTCATCTGTTTTTTTTTTGTTGTTGTTGTTTCTTTTCCCTCACGATTCATAATCCTACCCACAAGCATAGTATTATTGGAGATTATTAGACAAGTATGCCGTCCACTGAGTTCTTTGCAGAACATCTTGCCTTAACCCGATTTGTAAGTGCATATTTGTTTGAGAGGCAGCTCTGCGTTCCTAAAAAGGAATATCCTGTGACATTCCATAGATTCAAGAAAGGGGTTTGCAGCTATGACTTATACTATATTTAAAAAGCATGTAGACAAATCCCATAAAAATGCTTCATCACAATTCAGATTCATAGCATCGCTTAGTCTAATTATTCCATGACTACAAAATCAAAATGATGTATGGTGATATTAAGCAGTTACAGCAATTAAGTGAATATGTGATAGAATTGCTTAGACTGGAGGATCAACTTTACTAACACTTAAAACCATAAAGAAGTAGTTTAATTTTTCACCTCACAAAAATTCTCAACCCTACACTTAACATCAAGAATTAGCACATCAGTAGCCATAACAATTAACATCAGTCCATGCTGTCAGTAAAGCATTAATTTTTATATTTCTGATGTTTTTGAAAAATCTTAGTAAAATATTTTTCACTTCATTTCCCAGTTTTAAGATCCTTTGTTTCTTAAGAATTAGAAAACATTTAGTTTACCCAGTTTCTTTTTGATTTGAAAAACACCTACACTTTCCTTTATGTTGATAGATCCAAAATTAGCAGAAGACTGTTTTAGCTGTATTGTCTTTAAGTTCATTCCATGTGCAGAACAGTCATCCAAGAAATCCTGTTGTGAGATCTCCTTTAATTCTAGAGAGAACTGTGAAGAAAATACATTCAATCTCACGTGCTAAGAGCAAAGGACACATAGCACAAAAGATTTTCAGTATTCTGAGCACAGCAATTAAGCCATTTGGGCTAAATAAACGGATGTAGAAAACTGTTTACATTACAGTCAAAGTTTTATTTGTATCGGATGACTCACAAGATGTCGTGTGCTTGCTTGCATGGTAACAAGCAGAATGAACTTCTGGCTCAAAAGCTCTTCAAAGCTCTTTCATAGAAGTATTGGGGTCTTCTATCTAGAAGCTCAGTAGAGCTACAAGATTGTCCCTAAGCCTGTNTTTAATAACAAAAGTTTACCCTTCTTATACGAGTTCATAAGGATTTGTTCAGTGCTTAGGTAGTGGAGGCTGAGCTAAAGATATATATATATTTTTTTTTTGCTGTCACTGTCATGTTTTTTTGGACACAAAAAATTCCTTTTCTACTGCTTTTGCTGACAGGGAGTAAAAAATTATCCCTCTCACAGATATAAGGGACTAACAGATTTTTCTGGGAACATGAACAATCTCAGAATTCCTCATAATGGGAATGCTGGCCAGTTGTAAGGTATGTTTTAAAATGTACTTCTTCCTTCAGAAGAATTTAAGTTTTCACCTCAGTTTGTTGAAATGTCTTTTGCTGAGCATCCTCACTGAGATTTTCACTGAGATTTTCTTTCTTCATCATCCACCATCCTGTTGATGGCTCCCACTTTTACTTTCGCTTCTATTTACTCTAAAGCCTCCATTTCTCAAATGCAAAAGTGCAATAACTTTATATATTTCTCCCCTTAGCTTTATTTACTGCCTTTTCTCTCTCACAAAGTTCTGTTCTGAATGTTCTTCCAGAAAGGACTGGTGGTTCTGGTCCGAATAATCTGTTCTCTCTTTGGTGCCCTGCTGTCCCCCAGACTGTGTGAAACCACAATTTTTTTAACACAGTAAGTGGTGCAAAAGATGTTTAGTTTCTCTAACCCTTCAGTGCAGCTTCTGGGTATGAATGTAACAGTTGTTTCCCTCTCCACTTTATTACTTCTAAAGTCAAATACATGAAAAACACCAGAAAATAATTTTCAAAGATCATAGTGATTTTCCTTTAAGTCAAAATCCTGAATAAGGTTAGATTACATAAAAGGCATACTTATACGAAGACATACGAAGATAATATAAATAGCCAATAAAAAATTACTCCTAAAAACTGAATTCCTCTGCTGGTGGCCAACCTTAATGCATGTTTTAGTGGAATCCTGGAAGACCTCTCAGACATGAAGTTGGAGACTAAAATGTACAATGTATCAGTCTGCTTGACTTACGTTAGACTTCCTCCTCACAAAACAACATACTGATGCAAGCATACTGCTTTATTCTCTATTCAAAGAATTTATTCAAGACATCACATATTCAATAGTCAATATTCAAAATGTTGAATAGTTGTCTCTTTTCAATCCAATATAGTTCATCACTGTTCAGTAGGGTTTCAGAGTAAATAAATACCAATTTTTAATTCCTGATGGGAATTAAGGGAACTAAAAAGGGAACTGGAAGCTGTGAGCTGGGGGGAGAGCTGGTTTCAAACTAAATAAACGTAGACCATTGAGCCACTGCAATGAGAAAAACTGAATTTGCTCGTTGTTATTAGATTGACTTCCACTAATGTATACAGCTGTATCATGCCATAGCATGGTGCACATGTTAGAATTCTTTTCCAGTGCCTTTTTAGAAAGTAATGAGTTCTCCTGCTCTTTTTCAGTTCTTGCTTTATAAAGCACAAATAGAGGTTTGTGACAGCTTGGCGAACACCAATGATCTGGTAAATGATCTGGTCAATGATCTGGTCATTTGCCTGATGATATGACAGGATGGATTTAGAACGATATTCCAACAAGAGGTTTGGACAAATAAATGTAAATTGTGCAATGTTAATTGCAGTTGTCATTAGTGTTTTGCAACACTATGTTTGAACTAAAACAAATGCTTGGGAAAAGTACAGGAGAGTCTGTTTCTTTCTAGTCTCTCATGACATTTTCTCTTGTCTTATCAGCTACGTTGAACCTTCTAACATACTCTCCTAAAAAGAGAATTTTGCTCAGAATTTTGATGTAAGCACCTAGAATTATCAATCCCACTTTTATTTATATCTCCAGAGGTAGAGTATGCCTAAAATGACAATACAGTGATTCTTCTAAGCAAAGCAATCAAATGTTCTTTCTTTATTCCATCACTTTCATTTTCCTTGTAGCTACATTGCTATCATTATTTTATTAAAATCCAAAACTGGCATTGACTGTAATATTGACTGTAATATAACAGGAAACAATGAACTTAAGGGTAGCTTAAAATGTATGTATACCATAAAACCAAGTATAAAAGACTAGAACTTTTAAAAAAATGCACTACAAGAGTAAATATTAAGGAAGGCATCAGTAAAAATAAGTACAGTGCTGTAAACACAACTTTTTCTCTATATACAGCTGATCTTCCCAAAATATGATAATTTTACTGGTTCAGATCATTTTCTGTAAATCATTGACATGAGACAAAGTGTGTAGTATGCAATTGTTAACTTGCATACTCTATAATTTAAAAAAGACAATTTGTACAGCTAACTTTAACTATTCACACTTAATAATTTATTAATGTATTAGAAGGGGACCATTTAATTAGAGAACCAATACCTAATACTCTGATATCAAGGAAATGCCATCCTGTGTTATAACTAAACTGCAGGTTTCAGAACACAGGACAAGTGATCCCCGAAATGTTGCATAATTAGATGCTGCTTCTTCTCTTGTTTCTAAATATTAACATGTACTTCAGGATATGAAGCACTGTCCTTCTGTTAGTGTCTGTGTATGCAACAGTTTGAAGGAAATTAGTGTATACCCATTAATTCTAAACTCCCCCCGGTTTTTATTGCTATCTGGGAAATCTCTCTGCTGAGCTTCTGGTCTCTATTACAAAGCTGTTAATAATGCAAATTGTCAGATACTGAATTCCTGTTCAGAGAAATATGGGGGCTAAGTAGGACTGAACCATATATCTATCAGTTTAGGGACAAGAGTTAATAAATGGATCCTACTGATTGCCTATTCACAAAGTAGAATTATGGATTAAAATGATGAAAGAAATTAAAAAAAACTTATTTGAATTTAGTGGGACACTTATTAGCAACAAACAAACAAACAAACAAACAAAAGTTGTGTGACAAAGGAAGAACAGAAGGGAATGTAACAAGGAAAAAAACCAAAGAAGTAAGATATTTTAACATAAGAGAGGAAAAGGTAGGTTTTTGTAACAACTAAGATTAGAAATGAACCTTGAAGCCCAACCAGACAAAAGAATGAAGCACTCCAAAGGAAAGGAAATCTCATAATCAGTTTATTTTAAACTCTTTTTCTTTCTCAGAAAGATCTTTTATGCAAGAAACCCTGTGTAGAGTCTATCTTGGTATGCTTAGAATTGTTGAGAAGCACGCGGCCTCACGTCTTTGGCAAGATTTAGCAAAGCTATGCTTATACACCAGAGTGGTGTTGGGGAATGAGGGGGCATGATATACAGGCAAAGAACTAGAAACTGAAGAGTTCAGACTGGGGACTGATAGCTGAAATAATGTCTCTAGCTTTTCAGGTAGGGCATGTGAAGAAGAGGTTTCACATTTCGGTTGCATTTACATATTTCAAAGCAAAGTCAGAATATGGATCTCTTCAATGAACAAAAGCTTAAAACATTTTGGGAATTCAGCAGGTGCAATTCCTTATAGCAATCTGTGCAACGGCCATGAAAGAGCAAGGAACAAGAACTATCACAGGTGGAAAAAAACTGAAGACATAATATAGGAGGAAGCTAAAATGTTAAGAATATTTATAGGAAATATAAAATCATGTATTATGAAATCCAGAAAATTTGCAATCTGCTACATGATACAGAGAAGAGGTACAAAAGCTTGGAAGCAGAAAGACTTTGAAACAGTATACAGCACCAAATTAGGGCTATTGTAGACTTCAGATATATATACAAATATCATCTGAAGAATTGAGAGTTAAAAATAGTGCTAAAAAGTCAGGACAGCTTTAAAGCTTTTGACAGAATCCTGAAGGGAAGAAAAAGGCAATTAAGAAGAGAGAAGTTGTGTTCTGATGAATGGCAATTATTATGCAGATTCTGAAGGGGTAGTTATTCTTCTGTTTCAGATATTTCTTAATAAAAAGGTCTACAGGCATTGTAAAGCTACATGAAAAAGAGTGCTTCAGATTGTGTTACAGAAAATGTAAAATTCCAGCTGAGTTTTTACTGTGTGCAGTATTTACATGCTTCCTTGCATTATGATGGACTATTATGAGTACTGAGGTACTATAGCCCTACATAACAAGCAATGACAGCCTTCTAAAGAGTCGCTGGCTGCATGGTAGATGGGGCATCAAAGTGCGATGTTTTCATTAATGTTGTATTCATGTCTATACACCACGTTTATGTACCCACTAGGTAAAGAAAAAAAATCCTCTGAAACAGTTTTTGAAAAGAAAACTTTTTTGAAGAAACTGATTTGCCTATTTGCAACTGAAATGATAAATACTTTGCACTTTAAATAAAAAGAAAACATAGGTATTCAAGAGGTTTAGAAGACATAAGAAAACAACAAAATAAGGCTCCCAAGACTGTACAAGGCCTTACTGATAAATCTCTGAATACATCAGTTTGGCATTTCTACTGGCATTATTCTATATATGTTTCAAGAAAAAAATGCCTGTAGTCATTTTTAAGACACTAAAGTAAAGTTAACCAAGGGTTGTCAAAGAGTTGATTCTCAAAGTCTAACTAATTACACTATGTGTATTTATGAAAATTCAAAAGACATTGGGCATAAGAATTTTATTTGAAACACATTAAGGTCACACATTATTTAATGAGTCCTGGAACTATCCTGTGAATACTGAGTGTACACTTGTCTTATGCTTTTTTGTTTGTTTGTTTTGTTTTGTTGTTTGTTTGTTGTTGTTGTGCAAAGAAAGCCAGTTCTGTGATAGCTGAAAGTTTGAATGTCACATAGAACCAAGTGAAAATATTTGCAGGCTTGAACAGAAAAGACTCCCGTATATCAGGGGATTTTTCTTCCCAACAACACGGTGAAAACAAGGGGGAGAACTCACTTCTTCAGACTCCACATCAAATAAATAAATTTATTTCCCATTGTTCAAGATCAAAGATATTTTAAGTACAGCCAGTTGGAGAAAGTATATTTATATTGGACTACTTTAGTAAGGGTCTAATCAGTGGATCAGAGTAGAGGTGGTACAGAGAAAGAAGCAAAAAAAGTGAAGGGATGATAAACTCCCGGACTGTCTCTGAAATGTTGGAAATGTCTTCTATTGTGGTCTGACTCTGCAGTGGTGGTTTGTAACTTAGGATGGTTTGTAACTTAGGTGAACTTAGGAGGCAATAGGCTCTGGTGCAGGCGTGTTCTGCAGGGAGCAGGGGATGGCCGTGTGCATGGGGTTTCCTGCATCGAGGCAGCCCCAGGGAGCTGAGGGAGAACCCGGCACCCAGCAGCCCTCTTGAGAGCGGCTGACAAGGCCTGGGCAGGGCCAGGAACAGTGGCGGCCACCCCCACAGATACAAGGGCAGCCCCGAGGGAGCACAGCCAACTGAGCGAGCACACAGGGCATGGCGTGGCAGTTGGTACGGTGCTTCGCACAGGGATTTGCCAGTGCCACTTCCAGCAGCTGTTGTAACCTCCTTGCACGGAGCTCCAGCCATGGTATTCACCAGGCAGAAAGCCGTGTCCTCTGTGTCCCCTGCGGCCTCTCCACCCACAGGAAGCGACGCAGCCACCCAGACAGAGCTCCCAAGGGAACGGCCTCCCAGGCCTCAGGCTGCAGGGTGTGCCCCAGTTTTCTGTCAGTGTCTGATGGCAGCATCAGGAGGTGCACCCAGGTAGAAGAACTGCTCAGCCTAGTGGCAGAGCTTCAGGAGGAAGTGGGCAGGCTGAGGAGCATCAGGTAGTCGGAGAAGGAGATCAACTACTGGAATCATACTGTACCATCCCTGAGACAGACATATCAGCCAGCTACAGCACAAGAACCAAAGGATCTCCTGCCTAAAATTTTGTTTTATAACAAGGTCACCCATCTAGTTGACCAAGGGAAGCCAGTTGATGTAATCTTTTTGAATTTCAGCAAAGCCTTCAAAACAGTTTCTCACAGCATACTTCTGGACAAAATGTCCAGCATACAGCTAGATAAAACATAATATGATAGGTGAACGATTGGCTAATGGGTTGGGCTGAAAGGGTTATAGTAAATGGGGCTACATCAGGCTGGCAGCCAGTCACTAGTGGGGTTCCCCAGGGCCCCATTTTAGGGCCAGTTCTCTTCAATGTTTTCATAAATGACTTGGATGTAGGACTAGAAGGTGTTTAGAGTAAGTTTGCAGATGATACTAAATTGGGAGGAGCTGTTGACTCTGTCAAGGGTGGAAAGGCCTTGCAGAGAGACCTCGACAAATTAGAGAGCTGGGCAATCACCAACCACATGAAGTTCAACAAAAGCAAGTGCTGGATTCTGCACCTGGGAAGGGGCAGCCTTGGCTATATGTACAGACTGGGGGACGAGAGGCTGGAGAGCAGCCCCGCAGAAAGGGATCTGGGGGTTCTGGTTGATGGCAAGCTGAACACGAGCCAGCAGCGTGCCCTGGCAGCCAGGAGGGCCAGCCGTGCCCTGGGGTGCATCAGGCACGGCACTGCTGGCTGGGCGAGGGAAGGGATTGACCCGCTCTGCTCTGTGCTGGTGCGGCCTCACCTCGAGCAATGTGTGCAGCTTTGGGCACCACAATGTAAGAAGGACATGAAACTATTGGAGAGTGTCCAAAGGAGGGCTACAGAGATGGTGAAGGGTCTGGAGGGGAAGATGTATGAGGAGCAGCTGAGGTCACTTGGTTTGTTCAGCCCAGAGAAGAGGGGACTGAGGGGAGGCCTCATGGCAGCCTGCAGCTTCCTCACGAGGGGAGCGGAGGGGCAGGCGCTGATCTCTGCTCTCTGGTGACAGCGACAGGACCCGAGGGAACGGCATGGAGCTGTGACAGGGGAGGTTCAGGCTGGGTATTAGGAAAAGGTTCTTCACCGAGAGGGTGGTGGGGCACTGGAACAGGCTCCCCAGGGCAGTGGTCACAGCACTGAGCCTGCTAGAGTTCAAGAAGCGTTTGAACAACACTCTCAGACATATGGTCTGATTTCTGGGTGGTCCTGTGTGGAGCCAGGAGCTGAACTCAATGATCCTTGTGGGTCCCTTCCAACCTAGGATATTGTATGATTCTATGATGTATTTATATGTGATCATCAACAAATTTCAGATGTAACAGCCATCACCTTTCCCTGGGTTCTGGAATGAAGGAAAGCTATAAAGGAAAAAAAAAAAAAAAAGTTTCACTCAACAGTTATGCTTTTGCGAATTGACAGCTACCTGTAAATAGAATGTTAGCAGTGTAGTAATAAATTCTCTTTTTGTTTTCCTGGCTTTTAAAAAAGAAGAAAATGAGAAGGCCAGGAAGGTCAATATAGAAAGAACTACACTAAGTTCTCAATACAAAAGGGTCATTCAAAAGATCTAAAACCAAAAACTATAAAGGACTGGAAATATTACAAAATGAAGTTAAGCCACTGTGAAATAAAGGAGAGGGAAGCAAAGGCAGAGAATGACAGGAAGATTGCACCAGAGGTTAAGATAAATGATAAGAAATGTTTCAAGTAAATAGAGAACAAAAGGTCAGCAAAGGAGACAACAGGAACTCTAACAGATAAGGATAATTTATTGACATAAAGGTAGACGAAGCTGGTAAGAAATAGATGAAACCTGTGTTGCAGTGTTCGCTGAGAAGGCCAGGGAGCAGAAGCTGGCAGAGATAATACGCATGCTTCCACATATCTCCTGCGGGGTAAGAAGAAGTGCGGACAGAAATCAGGATTCCTTCAGAGCAGGTCTCCAAATTACAGCTACAACCTCCCTGGCCACTCTCTCTCCAATGTTTGTGAGAGAGCCTTCTTTGTATCTCCTCCTGTGCAATACACTCTCCCCATGTTTTTCCTATCTTTCTGTTGGCTCAAGTCAGCTCTAGCACATGCTAAGGATTTGCCACAGACACTCAAATCTTTTCAGTTCGTATCTGCAGCTGCTTTGACTTCATCTTACTTCTATAGTACAGAATAGTGATCACCTCCACAACTTGCAATCTGCCTTCATAGTGGCTGTGGCCTGCTTTCAATGAATTTGGCAGACCATATTAAACAACACTGTTTGAAGAAAGATGCCACATAGAATAAATGTTAAAACTAGCAAAGGCTCCAGACTAGGTGAGGTCTATGCTGTTATTTTGAGGGAAGAACAAAGAATAACTCCTGAAGCCCTGGTGAAGATGTAGAATATATTTCAATACATGTGTAAGGAGTTGTTTATGATGGTTTTCAGTCTAGAAAGATGTAAAGATGTCTGAAATTCTTTGTTTCTTCTAGTATCAGGAGAAGATCAAAAATTTTGAATATATACAAAACTCATATGGCAACTTTGCTCAAGCCATAGAAATATGACTGAAATAGTTGTGATGCAATTGAATTAAGTGATATCTTTTTCGTAGTAAGGATTCCTAGGCATATTGTACTTTTTTGTCAAAAAAAAAAAAAAAAAGAAAAGAAAAAGAAAAAGATAAAAAACTCTTTAATAACATCAGGCAAATTCTTTACCAAATCAGTAGAACTCTAAGCAGAGTCTGGTATAAATAAGCCTGCTAGGCTTAGTTCCAAGACAAAGAATCGGACTGGAAATGGTTTATTTTAAATACAGTGCCTTCACTATGACAAGAAGTCACTTGTGAAATGTTATGGTAAATACAAGACCACATTTTTTCCCCTGTGGTTTTAATGAGGGAACTTTTACTATAATATTCAAGCTAAATAATAAAAAAAAGTAATGATTAAAATCACTAATGTAAGCTTTTTTTAATATTCCTTTCATTTGTTAGGTTTAGTGATTCTGGTAAGTCAAAATTCTTTAAACTGAAAAGCTATAAATGATTTATACAAGTTAATGCTAGGAATTTGTTATTTGTTAATAAGTAGTAGCTTTACTGAAAAGAATGAGGGATGTATAAGTTATTCAGCTATTTCAGAGCTATTGTTATATTTATTTTTTCAGTGGCTATGTACACATTTCCTTTTTTTTCTGTTCAGTTCTGACATCACTTCTAGCAGTATTATAGCTATTCCTGGTTTTTACTTACTCATTATGTTATTAATGTTAGCTAGACAATATAGGTTGCCTATTAGCTCTTAGAAATATTTAGGTTGTTTTGTAGATAAACTTTATCTTCACTATGAAGTGAAGTGAATCTTGGGCTTTGTGCTGTCTTCTGAAATTTTCTGTTCTCTTCTATATTGTATAGGATTACTGAAAATGTTTTAACAACACAAACACTAAAATGTAATACTGATGCAACTTAGCAACAAGCAAAGTTATAGTAAATAAACAATCTTTCTAAACTTTAAAATTATAAAAGCATTTATAAAAAGTAGACATGTGCTTATTAATATAGCTCAATATTTTTTGTTATGTTGTAGATCTTATTTAGATGTCTTCAGAAACAGTGAACTCTGCAGTTGTCTTCAGCATAATGAAGAATTCCAGAAGCTCTGCCTATAGCTTGGCATTTACATAGTGTCTTTTAAATGTAAAACAATACATGTATAACTATCAGAGATCATGGATTTAGCCTTCCAAATACAGTCCTTTGTGTCTTCCAAAGTTTCTAGATTTAAGACACTTCCTAATTTTTTTACAGGTTAACTTGAGTCAGTGCTCAGTGTTTTGGAGGGTAAAAAAATTTCAGAGGGGTTGCTTTGGAAAGTTAAAATAAAATTAAAAAAAAAAAAACAAAACAAAAACTTATGAGAAAATTCAAGAAAGAGAATAATTTGGTTTAAATATTTTCTCAATTTATACTTAATATATTACTTGTGGACATTGTGGAAAAAGTGACTTTCTGACANAATAAACAATCTTTCTAAACTTTAAAATTATAAAAGCATTTATAAAAAGTAGACATGTGCTTATTAATATAGCTCAATATTTTTTGTTATGTTGTAGATCTTATTTAGATGTCTTCAGAAACAGTGAACTCTGCAGTTGTCTTCAGCATAATGAAGAATTCCAGAAGCTCTGCCTATAGCTTGGCATTTACATAGTGTCTTTTAAATGTAAAACAATACATGTATAACTATCAGAGATCATGGATTTAGCCTTCCAAATACAGTCCTTTGTGTCTTCCAAAGTTTCTAGATTTAAGACACTTCCTAATTTTTTTACAGGTTAACTTGAGTCAGTGCTCAGTGTTTTGGAGGGTAAAAAAATTTCAGAGGGGTTGCTTTGGAAAGTTAAAATAAAATTAAAAAAAAAAAAACAAAACAAAAACTTATGAGAAAATTCAAGAAAGAGAATAATTTGGTTTAAATATTTTCTCAATTTATACTTAATATATTACTTGTGGACATTGTGGAAAAAGTGACTTTCTGACATGACTTCCTACTAAAAGCCTATCTTCCATAAGGTTGCTGGTAGTCTTTTGTGTTGCAGTTAATCATGCTGCCCTTATGCTTTGGGGAATGACAGAAGAAATTTCAGCCCTGCAGAAGAAGGGTTTTAGTGGGTCCCAAACTGAATGTGACTCAAAAAAGTCAAGCTCTTGCACAAATGTATAGTTTAAGCTGGGATGCAGTACAATGTCTCACCTCTTTAAGACACAAGAATATATATATATAAAACTCTCTTGTGTCAGACCTCAGCTGAAATGCTTGCTCTGGTTTTAGGCACCACATTTTAGGACAGGTGTGGACTAGAAAAATGAAGCTTAGTGGAGAGAAATAGGTTTCTAACACAAAGGAAAAAGATTCACTGGGGCTTTTTAATTCTGAGATGAGAAAACCATTGCAAGACACAGAGCCACAGTGAGGGGCAACAGAAGAGTACTTGTTACAGACACTGGGCTCTGAGATAAGCCAGAGAAGCAAACAGCTGAGAAAGGAGCCAGGGTCTCAGCATCAACATGTGGTACCCTGAATAGCTGGAAATTGGTGGGGTATGGAGGACGTGAAGGTCAGAAGCAGGGTGGATACTGCTGAGGACCGTGGAGTTGGGAACAAGAGCTTCACTGTGGCAACAGCTCACCACAGGCAAAATCTTTCTTTGTAATATCCTGCAAAATTTGTAGACACTTTTTGCACGTTGAAAGGAAGTAACTTGTTTTCCACATCCACCAGGGATAAGATATGAGAATATGTTAAAATTGCCCCAAAAGTGTGTTGTGACAACATAAACAAACATTATTTGCTTGTAGGCTCATAGATGTTCAGCTATACAGCAACAAATCCTTTCTGAGCAATAGAATATATTGCTTAATAGGGATCATGGAATTTCCTCCCAAGAACTACTTTTTGAGAATGATTTAGTCAAAAATCTGTTTTGAGTAATGGGATTGTTAACTGATGTCACTTGGGGAGAGGGAGGTAGCTTTAATGACTGATTTTTTTTAGAGTAGGTATTCTATTGTATATACCCTGGGTATCGTTCCATCACCGTAAAGTAAGTGGGGAGAGCTGATCCACCATTCTTTCAACATGCTCTTTTTTAATCATATCATTATATGATTCAAGAAATGAGAAGCTTTTTATGAACTGCTTGCACATTTGGTATTTTGATTACGTTCATAGTGTTCAGACTTGTGAAGTTGGATAGGTAATGCCATGTATGGCAAGCCACCTAAGGGAAGCATTTAAAATTTTTTTCATATTCATTTCGCTGGTAAACACCATCAACTTTTGCTATTGAGTGGGAGCAGTAATAATGTAATATCAATCCATAATGCAACAGTCATCTGGAAGAATACTGTCTGATAACTCATCCTACCCATTTTAAAGCATGGAATTTATATATATGCTTACACAAGAACTATCACCCATATTTTTTGATAATGCTTTTTTAATGGTGTACTTATGTGCACATTTACCTTCTGAGCCAAATTTTAATGTACAGTTTGCATATGATTTCATAGTCCATCTTTTCATTAACATGCTTAATCTGAAAGCACAACCACCTCAGTTAACACACAAATCAATTGCATGGTCAGGCATAATATTATTGCTGCAGCTGTTCATTGTGCATGCACACTCCATGCGCTTCTGATGTGAATCAGAGGCACTGCTGCACAAATTGCACAACTGCTTCTGTTAATAATCTGCTCAAAGTCTAACCACAGAAAATCCATATTTGTATTTAACTAGAAAAGACAGAGACCTGGATGCTACAGAACTGTCTTGCCTAAACTAAGTCTCAGAGGGAGATCAGGAGAAGGCGGCCATGGTTCAAAGTTTTGCTTTTATCCAGTTTCTCCTGTCCGTTTCCTGCGAGCCAGCACTCAGCAGCTGTCATGGTATAGGTAATGGCCTCAGTGTGCTTGCGTTCCTGAATCTCTCTTCCAGCTGGACCTTTGCACATCAGGGAGTTGCTTGGCCCAGGTTCTGGGGTCATAAGATAAGTCTCTTATTAAAAAAAAAAAAAAAAAAGAAATAAAAAAAAAAAAAGATGAGCAA
>VXAL01009296.1:119100-148427 GCA_013399475.1 Chauna torquata
ATAAAAAAAAAAAAAAAAAAAGTACTAAAAATATAACAAGATGAGTCAGAAAGCAAAGAGATTGGCAAAGGAGACAGTACAGTAAATGAGGTTTCTTCATTGTGGCAATTCAGGCATGAGTTTTCCACCTAGTTGTAGACCTTGAAGTATCAGGTTTCACACATCAGTTAGCGATTTTCCTGCTATTATGCAGTAATGATATTACATTTGCTCTTTTCCTTCCATCCGAAGATTACAAACATTGTCCATAGACAAGCAAACTAATGTTCACCCATGCTAGCATTTATGAAAACAATTATATTCATATTTCCCAAATAGGTGAATGAGAGAAAATAAACCACTTCCTTAGGATTATCCATGAAGTTTGTGGCAGAACTGCAAAGGAAAGCTGATTTTTTTCAGTCATTAGTGTTGCATGATATTCTCTGGTGAATGTTTTGGCTTAATGAGTGAAAATTGTTGTCATCGTATGAACAGATAGAAATTTCCAAGCAATACATTGTTCATGTCACTGTTACACAGGAGTAAAGAATTACAGAAGATGAACAGCTTTACACAGTTACAGCCATTCCTTTATGGCTTTACTTTATCATTTATTCTCAAATACATTATTAGAACTATAAAACCAATTCAAATATACAGAGTAAAAAGGTGAATTTACATGATGAATACTCTTTATTTTCTGTGTTGCTGTGTTCTGACATTTATACTGAAAAAAAAAGAAGTAAAATGAAAAACAATTAAAAAGTCTGAGTAAACTTTGAGTAAATCACATACTGAGGAAATGCTATTTCTTAGACATAATGTCAGATGCCAATATTCATAAATGGCAAGCATCACAGGACTAACAAAATATTCTGGGTGAACTATGATTGCTTTTACAGCCACTCTTCTTGCTTGAATACAATCTTTATGAAAGCTGTGCCCCAAACATGTCAGAGTACTCATTCCACATAAGTGTTTAAAGACAACAAGTAAGCACTAGTACATACATTGTACATACATACATCTGAAGGTTGCATCTGCAGTATGTGCATGGCACTATTTCCCCATTAACAGCACAAGAGACTTAGCAGAGTTCCTACTCCACTATTAAAATAAATATTGACAGGAAACACTAACTTGATTTTTTCAGAGGAATAACATAGAATCCTTTTGATGTGAGACCCATTTTTGGAGTAGAACCATTATGCTCAATTACCTTTTGACTTTAAAAATTAAATTTAGGCATGAAGTTTGTATTGGACTAGATCTTAATTTCTCATTCAAATAACTCAGACTGGTGGATTTTCCATGGATTTCTGTCTCATATTTGATTGCCTTCCATGTCTAAAAAAGTGCAATCAGCAGCTAGGGGCTGTTCTTTTCATGAGACATTTATAAATTGCATGTGGATGCCAGATATGTAATCATGTTTGAAAGGTCATGTTTTAGCCTTTCTTTTAGGAAAAGCATTAATAAACTCCTCTACCTGCTTCTCTGTTTTATGAAACACATAGTGTCTTTCTTTTGAGATTTTTACTTCTGTATCAATTAGCATAGAAATCAGTCAATAGACTCAAAAGTTAGAGAGAAGGGAGGGTGCACAGATGGACATGCCTGCAAGCAACATGACCATAAATATCTTATTTGCATAGCTAGCTGGTCTGAAAGTTGCTTAAATTTCAAATACAAATTAGAATTAGTCTCCTCAGATTTTTTGTAGAGACATGTATTTAGGAGAAATTTTGATTTTTCTTTACTGCATACTCCTGTCAGGGCAAAAGTACTATTGACAGCACTGTAGAAACAGATCTAAAGACACACTGAATTAAATGTTAAATCGATGTTGGATAGAACAATCTAGAAGTCAGAAGCAGGTATTTACTGCAACATTGATCCTCAGAATTACATGGGGTTTTAAATACCTAGGAAATTGATGGGAATTTTTGAAGACTGTAGTTATGACTTGAATTAGGAAACAAATCCCTATCCATCTATCTGTCTATCCAGCCACATATTTAGTATGCTAAATTAAAGACAGTTTACTAGCAGTAACCATGCATTTAAGTCTTTGCATATATTGATCTTATTCTCAAAATTTGTTTTGCTAAAGTTACAATCAATTCTTTCTTTTGAGGTGACCTTTTGTCAGATCTCATGAGTCACCATCATTCAGGCCTGTAACACAAAGTGATGGATGCAGCTGGTCCGTCTCCATTACCTGGCAACTCATAGGCTGGATGTAAGGAAAGGAATAGCTTTCTCAAGCATTTCTGCAGAATTTGTGTCTCCTTTGTACCATTCTTCCTGAAACAGCTGATTTTTAGTTTAAGATTGTTTACAAGCTAAGAGCATAGGAACAACCCATTTCTGCAGCAGATCTCTTCATATTACAATAAACTGCTCAATATTTAAATTGCCAAGCTTTATTTATTTATTTATTTTGGACACTGTACACCATTGCTATTAACATAGAACACGATTCACTTGGGTGTATATTAGTATATTGTATGTGGCAAAGCATTCTATCTTTAGATGCATATACCCATCAGATGTACAATATGTGATAAATTAGACACCTTTGAGTATCATAAAAGAATGCAAAATCTAGGACCAGGTGCCTAAGCTCCTTATGCAATGCCTGAAGAGAGTTGCTTGTCTCAGAAGACAATTACGAGTTGCTGAGTGAGGACACTCCTCATGAAGTGAAGGGAAAATGTTAAGCCTGGGGTATTTCTCAAATTCCATCTCCTCTGGAAATGAGATAATGAAGGCAATGATGCAGATAGGTTTCTGTCTTTCCTGGAGCTTGAAACTTAAAGGTATGTGGGTAGAGCTGTCCATTTAGAAAACAAATCAGAGCAGCTTCTTTCTTCTAAAATGCAGCTATTGATGTTTACAGCTCCTGAACAGCAAATGAGAGACAGAGATTTAATATATCCTCAGATCTAGACTTAATATATCCTCAGCCTTATAAGGATTCCAGGTTGGATCTTCCAGCACTAATTGCTCTGCAAGGCTTAG
The DNA here is from genome assembly GCA_013399475.1 of Chauna torquata. Taxonomy (NCBI): domain Eukaryota; kingdom Metazoa; phylum Chordata; class Aves; order Anseriformes; family Anhimidae; genus Chauna; species Chauna torquata. The sequence goes on from VXAL01009296.1 coordinate 122,107, forward strand.
CCTGTTGCAAGTGTTGCTAATAAACTATTTTAACCAGGCAACAAAGAAGAAGAAATTTAGTAGACTAAGAAAGAAGACAGGATGAGAAGTGAAAGGAACCTAAACATCAAGCTGTGTAATGAGTGATCTTATCTACGTGTCAGTGGAATAGTCAGTCTTGGGGATCAGAGCCCAAGACTCCACAGGTCCAGGACAAAGTCACAGGGGTACCAGCTTCAGCTGATGGGTGGAAAGAGTCACTCCACTTAGCTCAACAACTAAGAAACTTTTCTGTGAATAGAAGTTTTGATTTGAATGCCTAATTCAAAGAGAATATTGTGGCAAATCTAGCCATACAGAGGTAGATGCTTAAAAAAAAAAGTCATAGTTGATAACTATGAATTTAGATAACCCTTGAAGGATAGACTTCTGTGCTTGTTCTATTGTGGTTGCCCCAGTGTTTTTTTTTTTTTTTTTCCCTGATGTTTGTTCTGTTCAAGTGTCTGGTTGTCAGGTATTTTAAAGCACAGGCAAAATAAATTCATATTTTGGGAACTGCTCTTTGTCCTTATTTTCAACTTTAAAAGTGAATATTGGCTAAAATCCTTGGATCCTTAAGCAATTTTGAAGCTGTCAAAACAGATGTGATTGACTTCTGCTCTGTATTTCACATCTTTTTCAGAGCCGTACCTACAAGAAAGCATTTTCACTTAAGAACCAAAATGTTCTACAATTTGAATGATGTGTCATTGTGCCACAGCTGCTCCATGGTGTTAGGAGGTAGCTTAACTTTTCAGTTGATGTTTATACCATTCTTTTTGGCATTCTCTTCATTTTTTTGATTCAGCAGAAAACAACTAAAGACCAGACTGAAGTCTTCCAATTAGCTTGACAACTAGTCTGTTTGATCTTTCTCTTTATCTCCATTGTTTTCAGTACATTTTCAATAAAATTTATAAAATGAATTTGGAAAATTTGTATTTTCTTAACTGTTCATGCTTTTCAAGAATATGTTAGTAAGTGAATTTAAATGAGTCTGTATGTTCTCTTTTGAAAAGCACAGGAAAATCCTGAAATAGCTTGGAATCATATTAACTAAAATAAGAACAATTTGCAACTTATAAGACTTTACTTTCAAATTCATTTACGTATCAAGAGATCTAAAGGGCCACCATATAGGAAACTAAGATCTCAATGTGACTTAGACAATTAAGTTGGTCAGATGATCATTGTACACTTATTTTTATTCACAGGTGCATAAACTACTTGCAGATCAGCCTGCAGTTTTTCCCAGTATGCAGACGTGAACTTCTCACTGTCAGGTAAGTCTGAGTATAGATAACATCGTCTGTTGCAAAGTGCCTATCTACATGTATGTATTTTTACCCCATGACATGTGGAGTGGCTTAAGACATTTCTTTACAGAAGGTTGTAAGGTAACCTTTAACCCAGATTAGTTTTGATGGAGGACTTTGTCACCCTAGAGATAGTGTAAGTGGTCTGTTTCAGTGGAATACAGGAAACTGGTTGCTAAGAGCCTGAGACCTATTCAGCTTGGTAGTTGAAACAATGCATTAGTGACATTTGAGAGAGCCAGTTTTATTGTCTCTCACAATCCTCACTTCTGTTCAAGATTTGCTACCATGTAGTGCATTGTAAGAGAGGGTTTACATACGTCTTTTAAGATCAGAGAGATCTGAGATACAGAAAAAACCATGCTGAGGGAAAAAGACAAAATATGTTTACCTCATGCAGCGTCAAACAATACATTGTGTTCTGAAAGTGCAGCTGGATATATCCAATGTGATATGGTGGCAAATATGGAGAAAGACAGAGTGCTAGGAAAATCACCAAAACCAGCTGAAATCTTTCTGTTTCTGGAAACTCATGGAAGATCTTGGATAATACTTTCTTGAAACAGAAGTTAGAATAAAAATTTGAGACAGATTAGCATTCCTGGAGCAATGTTGTATAGCATTGAAGCACCAGAACAGTTTAGTAAACTCAGTTATCCGAACTAACTACAGAGTAATAAGCATGAATGAAAGACTAAGCAGAGTGGCAAAACCAATTTTTGTGTCCAGTAGTAGTTGTTTTTTTCCATCGTAATAGTCAATTTATTTTGTAGCATTTTTATGTTTAAAAAGATAACATTGATACCTCTGGACAGCAAAACTGAGATGTAATTTCGTAATAATCTTGCAGTTTCAGTTATTAGCAATATATGCACTTTAAAAAACAACAGATACCTCCAGCTTTAAAATCTAACTCATTTTAAATGAAGACATACAATTTTAAGACTTATGCCCATACAGCTGAATAAGCCAGTATCTGTGACGGTTTTTCTTTTCACAATATTGGTATATTTTATTACTTTTCAAAGGAAGCCATAATAAGTATCATCTTAAAGCTATAGTATAATTAAATTAGAATAAAAGGGTTATTTTATCAACATGATGCTCTGTCATGAAAGAAAGCAGTCTTGAATCACAGGTGGCATGCTCCCAACTATATCAAACCAAGAGATCTTGACAGCAGAACAATGTTGTTTATGAAAACACAAAACCAAGGGAGGTGTGATTAATTATGCCTGTTCTTGGAAGATGTCAGAATTGATTAGCAGATAAATGGCTGAATGATTCACCTCCTGCAGGTCAAAGTGATTGCACAAAGCTGAAATTAACATACTTAATATAGGGGTTGCCTCAGCAGTTATCCCTCTGTAGTGGAAAGCATGGGAAAGTGATGTGAGCCACTAGCAACCCCCATAACCTGGTTCATGCTAGCCCTTGATTTCATGGGATATATCACTTGTTACTCATGCAAAAAATACAAATATTTTTTGAGTTTCAAGAATAAATGTATTTTTTGTGACTTATTTTGCATTTTTTCTATTCTTTCTAACCTGTGTCTCTGTCAAAAAGATAAAAAGGAAATATTGCTTAAGTTAGAAGGAAAATGCAGAAAAAGCTATTGATATTAAAGAAACAATGGGAGGCTTGGGAAGTTTAACTGCATAGAGATATATATGTCTGGAGACTACTCATTCTAATGTATGGATTGAAATAGTAAATGAATGTATTGAATACTAATAGTTTTGGAAAAGCCTTGGAGATAAGAGAAGATACACAATGTTTAGAGAAAGAGCAAACACTGTAAAAATCTTCAAAAAAAAAAAAAAAACAAAACAAAACAACCCTCATTCCGGCATTTTCTTTAAATATTATTAATATATATCATTTCCAACTTACATCATGACATAAAAAGTATAATTGGAAAAATACAGTAGTTATTTCTAATTATTTCTACTTGCATTTTTCTGTCTACGGAATATTAGAATATCTCTAATAGCCCTGTGTTCCCTGCCCCACTGACAACTAACAAACACGCTTCAACACTCTGTAAAGTAGATTTTGCCTCCTGAGGGAACTGTGAAAAATTCAGCTTAGTAAAATGCTGAGATACCATGGCGTTGACCACCTCAAGAAAATGCAGCAGGGCAGGTAATGCTTCTATAATAGGTACAGTGTTCTATTTAAAAAATATAAGACCATATATTTTGCCATGAAGGTGTAGAGACATGCCAAGGAGGTTCTCACGGAGATTAGATCAGCCTGGTGTTATCAATGGAAAGCTTCTTAGAGCTGCAGACCTGCCTTGGACACCAGCTGGAACTGTGTTTGAATGCAAAGCAGGGGAACAAAAGAGACTATATCAATAATGTACAGGAAAACAGACCTCTGATATTTCCAAAGTTCAAATTAGTTGTGTTAGTAGCTTCAGCATTAACACTGCTGTTGGACTGCAGGAAGGAAGCATCAGCTTTGCAAGCTGACACATCGAAGCGTGAATTGTGGAAAACACACACACAAGCGCACACACACAATACAAAAACTTGGCTGGAATCAAGAAAAGTGTGGCACCGCTATTGACCTCTGTGTGAATTTTTGGAGATCTAACCTCAGAAAAATTAAGTACTGTGTTTTGGAAATAAGACAGAATTTAGGAGGCCAAAAAAAGAATAATGAAAAGGAAATCAAAGTGAAACATGCAACAAAATAAAATACTTCAAAGAAAATCATAACAAATGAGGCGAAAGATGTTTAAAATTTAGTCCTGATTTTAGACCAGAAGAAGTCTTCTTTATAGACTGTGATACCTTCATTATGTACTGCAGTGACATAAGTTGTTTTTCTCATTGACAAAGAAGGATTCTTCTGCTACAGGAAAATAACCCCAGTGGCACAAAATTCCTGTGTTCCTGACATTCTCTAGAGGATGGCTTTATATATAACCATTTATCATCAAAATCATAACAAAGCTATCTAACTGCTTTAATTTGCTCTGATGAAGATTTAGAGCTACTGAAAACACACGTTGCAGGGTTTTTCTATTTAATAGGATTTGGGATGCCTGTACTTGGTAATGCTGTGATTTTCTGAGAGAGGTGTAAGAACATCAACATGGCCATTCTTGGTCGGCCTGTGGTCACCCAATACCTTTCCGCATTAAAACAAAAACAAAACAAAACAAAACAGAACAACAACAACAACAAAACCCTGACATGATGTTAACTATTATGCCTTACTTTCCCTCTTCAGGATAGTGGGCAAGATGTTTGAACATTACTCTGCTGAAGTCCAGCACATTCATAGCTGTCAGACAAAGAAACAATAGAAATGTCAGCTGATAACTAAACATCAAGCCTATCATTTTCAATTCTGTTAAAAAAATAAAAAAGATTGGTAAAGATTTCAGATGAACTGAGAACATTTAAGGACATCACAGGAAAGGTATAGTCAGCAGTTCAAACAGCTCAACAGAAGCTCAGAAAGAGCATTTCAAGAGTCTTCTTTTGCATCCCCCCCCATTTGGAGGAATTGCTTTTTTGTCTGTTTTTCCTATTTACTTGGCACATATAGACTCCCCTCTCCCATCCTGACAGCTTTGCACATCTTTTAAAACTTTTTACCCTTTTAACAGACATTTATCAGGGCAGCACTGAAATCTGAAAAGTTTGTTCAAGGGACAGATCCCTATAGCTGCCTTCTTCAGACTGACAGCCCTGCAGAAACCTGTACAGTAAATTAGAAGGCTTCTTCTCAGGTGCCAATCAGACACTGTTTCTAAGCACTTAAAATTAAATTTAAAAAAGTACAGTCTTGAAGAAGTGAAAACAAAATACTGTAGATGTTATTTACACATTATTTTGTCTTGCTGCATATGCTGTTACTTCAAGTCAGGTCTGCTGAGGTACTTATTATTGTAACAAGTGGCTCTGATTCATGAGCGTTGACTGCTGTATAGCACAGGTAACGTTCGTGGCTCATTCTGCAAGCACATGCCCATTCACAAAAGGGTGTGATGACTCTTTTTTATGGCATCTTGTTACAGGACTTGGAATCCAGAACAGACTCTTTTACTTTCTGTTCACAATCTAAATAGCCTGCAGCCATCAGTCTGAAATCAAGGTTTCTTAGTGTTAAGAGCTGAAGTGCACCCAAAAAAGAAAAGTATTTTCCTTTCTACTTTAGTAGCAGTGCCATTCCCGGTGACTCTCAGCTATCACTTAACATCAAGGCTGCAGTCAGGTTTTCCCACTGCTTCTATGGCAAGACAAGTTTTGCATGGGAAAAAGCTGGAAGAAACTTTTTCAGATTGACTTTGGAAGGCTTTTTCTGTGGCTAATATTACCTAATTCTAGTCTGTATTCTTTTGGTTCTGAGAAATGCAGTTGCTGAGTACATTTGAATATTCACCTGTTCCTTTGCCTCTTAGACCTGACAAAATTGCTACATGTCTACTTCTAGGGCCTCTTTTGAACCCAAGTGAGTAAAATAAACAAGCTATGAAAGCCAGAAGTCTTTTGTGGCAACTACACAATATAGTTAAAAATGCAGCTTAAAAAAAAAATCAAAAAAAAAAAAGAAAAGGAAGAAAGCAACCCACATTTATTATTTTGTTCCATTTATCTGACTTACTTGAAGGAAGCCTATGCATATATGTACATATAAATTGTGCTTGACAATATGAATGGCTATTTCCACATTTTCTTAGCAGAGACAACACCTGCAATGAGGTGCTGTTGAGTCCTATTCAGCACCAAATGACCCATTTTCAAAATTCTTGCTTCTGGAGAGGGCTTTTCCAGAATAAGCAATTCAGATCACTGCGTTGGTTTCACCCTGCTGGGCAGCAGAACTCCACCTCAACCGCTCTCTCACTCCCCCTCCTCAAAGGAGGATGGGGAGCAAATACAATGGAAAAGGGCTAAAGGGTTGAGATAAAGACAAGAAGGTTGCTCACTAATTACTGTCATGGGCAAAACAGACTCAACATAGGGAGATTAATATAATTTATTACTATCGCTAGCAGACTAGAGCAGTGAGAAACTAAAAGCAAACTAAAAACACCTTCCCCCCATCCACCCTCTTCTACCTCCTCCCCCCGAGCGGCGCAGGGGAATGGGGAATGGGGGCTGCGGTCAGTCCATATCGCTTCATCTCTGCCGCTCCTTCATGGTCGCTCTCTGTTCCCCTGCTCCAGTGTGGGGTCCCTCCCACGGGATGCCATCCTTCCCGAACGGGTCCTGCGTGGGCTTCCCACAGGCTGCAGCTCTTCAAGAGCTGCTCCAATATGGGTCCGTACCACGGGGTCCATCCTTCAGGAGCAAACTGCTCCAGCACGGGTCCCCCACGGGTGGCAGCTCCCACCGGATCACCTGCTCCTGCGTGGGCTCCTCTCCACGGACTGCAGCTCCTGCCCGGAGCCTGCTCCTGCGGGGCCTCTCCATGGGCTGCAGCCTCCTTCAGGCCACATCCACCTGCTCCTCTGTGGGCTCTTCCATGGGCTGCAGCGTGGAGATCTGCTCCGCCGTGGTACACCATGGGCTGCAGGGGGACAGCCTGCTCCACCATGGTCCTCACCACGGGCCGCAGGGGAACTTCTGCTCTGTGCCTGGAGCACCTCCTGCCCTCCTTCTTCACTGACCTTGGTGTCTGCAGGGCTGTTCCTCACTCCTCTCTCTCCCAGCTGCTGTTGTGCAGCAGTTTTTTTTCTTTCTTAAATCTGCTCTCCCAGAGGCACAACCAGCATTGCTCATGGCTCAGGTCTGGTCAGCGGCGGGGCCCTTTTGGAGCTGGCTGGAGCTGGCTCTGATCTTACATGGGGCAGCTTCTGGAATCTTCTCACAGAAGCCACCCCTGTGGCCCTTCTGCTACCAAACCTTTACCACGTAAACCCAATACAATCACTGAAGAGCATGGGAGCAATGAATTCCAGATATCTTTTCTTTACTAGTGAGATAACAGGATGCTAAACAGCTTTTTTTTCTTTCTTTGGAAAGGTTTTGCAATAAACATTTACAGGCACAATCATCAGTTACAACTTCCACACAGAAACTCAAACACAAAGATAACCAGGGCAAGAATTGGGGTTTTTCTTTTTCTGTACTTTTCTTGCTGTTTTGTTAATGCTGCTTCCTGGAAATTGCTTTTTAGGATGAAAAATTGCATTATTCAGTAAGATAATTGCAGACTCTATAAATATGGATTCTCTGCAGAGTACAGACCTATTGGTAGTAGTTATACCTTGTTTAGCTTTTAAATAAAAGTTGAGAAAGTAAAACACTTGCTTGAGAAATTATCTTAAACATAGGGTCTTCGCATTGTCAGTCTCCTGCAGTGAACTCCGCAGAACAACAGCAGGTTGCAGAGCACAGACAAATGCAGAAATCAAATGCACTTTACTCTGTTCTGCCCTAATCCTATTAAGAGCAAACAGCAGGGCAAAAGAACAGTGTAGGTGGCATAATACCAGATGCTTTATGTCCCCTGCTGGAAGGCTGCAACTTTATAACGTATCTCCTATCAATTTAATTAAAGAAATGATTTATTTTTCTCTCTAGAAATAAAACGGTTTTAGTATAACAAAGCAATATTTTAACTTTCTTAATAGTACCACAACTATGAATGGAAAGAAAATTCTACCTCTCAGAATTGTTAATGGACTTAGTGATAGTCATTCGTTGAGTCAATAGGGACTTGCAGTCAAGGTATTATGCTTGGCTTAGTGCTGGGACTAACAAGCATTGCACATATACCCCTTTATGCCAATGTGCTGGTTAGCTAAGGTGTTGATAACGATAGGCTTGCTCTGTAAATCCAGAAGGTGGTGGGTAATTAGGAGGTTGAACCTGTTCTAAGCTCTGTGTTTCTGCAGCCAAATTGCACCGTAGTGCTAGTGGCAACATGATGTTAGTAGAGATAAGTTCAAAGTAAAATATGAGCAAATTTATTTGGTATGTCGCACTGTTTTACCACACTGCATTTTTGAAACATCTATATCATGTGATAACAGGTGGAGGCTGGGAGATAGCTGGACTAGGACAAGGATTTGAAAGACTGCCAGGGACATAAAGCCTGCTGGATGTTCCAGCTTCAAAAAAACTACCCTTAGATCCATGCATATGTACGAGTGTTTCAGTAATGTTATGTTGAACCTGAGGAGCATATTTGACTTTACTGGAACAGAGACATTTATCCCCTCTAAGCTTCCAGAGACAGAAGCCTGCAGTTGATAGAGTTAAACAATGTCTACTTTGGAGGTCCAGTTGAAAGGAGAAAGGTCATGGTGGTCTCACACTTACTCCTAGGGCACTCTGATGGCCTCCCATGCAGATAACAAACCGAGAAAGGCAGTTAGCATGCTGCTAAAAAACAGCTCAAAATCAAGTAGCTTGACAGATCTCTGCTGCATCATGTGTCTGAATTTCAGCTAACAGCACTGTGCGCTGAGTCTTTACACAGCTGGAGTAGGTCTGTCATTTGGAAATTGGCTTGTAATTTAAGACTTACAAGGCAGAGAGGCAACTTGCAAGATACAAGGTGAGCAGAGGGAGTGAGCACAATACACCCACTGGCATAACTGAATTACCAAAATTTCAGTGACATTTGAAATAGTGGTTTTAGGCACCATCTTGTCACATTTAAGGTCTTCAGTCACTGTATTCAGTCACAGGTATGTGTACCAAAAGAAGCAAGAAAAGCCATTGGATAAGTGTCATGAAATTAAAAAGAAAAAAAGGAAAAATGCAAAAAAAAAAAAAAAAAAGAGAAAAGAAAGCTGAAGCCCCTTCCGGCAGAGTTATATTACATCATCACTGGAGATGAGCAATAGTTAGGAACAACAGAATACTGGCAGATTAGTGTGACAGCACATTGGAAAGAAGGAGGCAGTTCAGTTGGATCACTGACTCAGTGCTTAGTGGCTCAAGTCCTTTATCCGTTTAAATTGGTGTGTAAACTTCTGCTGTGTTTGGCATCATGAAGAAACTTCTATTCAGTACAGCAATTTCTTTAGTAGTAAGAAGAAGCTGGACAGTCACTGGCCCTTTGCACTCACACAGAGATGGCAAAGCAAGTTTGTTCAGTGATAGTGTCAAGAGGCCTAATACGAGATGTTAGCACAACAATGGTAAAATGGTTCAAAAGATGCCCAGTTCTGGCTTTCCAGTCTGACTCACCCTTGGAAATGCTGTTAAACGTGATCACCACATTACAGAGCACTCCTATTAATATAAATGTTATTTGTGCTTGGTTTCTAAATGGCTTCAGTAAACTGGCAAGCAAAGCGAATACAAAGGTTGGCTGTAAGATCGGAAAATTCATCCTTTGTTGCATGCATCACCTTTATAAAGAAAAATATGACTAATTCCATTTTACTTCTGATTCTTCCAGAGCAGAGGGACATATCAATACTGTTCTCAGCCAAAACAGTTCTCCAGAGTGACTTATCTGAACTTGTACTAGGCAGTGAATCCTGTCTGGGAATCTACAGTCCCCTCTGCTTATGCAAGTTTGTGAGAGCAAGCATGGAGTGATGGTTGGACTGCTACTGTTGGAAAGATTGGGATTCGGTTTGGAAGAAAAGACCCTACTTCCTACGAACATGAAAATATGCCATTCAGCTAAATATTCCCACATTGGAGAAGTCAAGAAATGACATTAAGCTTTCATAATCTTACTACTGCCAGTAGAATGTGATATTGCTGTGCAACCCTTAGTAAGTAAACATTCTCATACTATTTTTAAAACCATAACATCAGATAACACTGCACAGAGACATATTGATGAATACGTATTTAACTGGCATGTCTTTGCCTAAGCACTGATCAAAAATGTGAAAACTACATTGCTAAATTACCTGCCAGACAGTCAGATTTGCCAGATCTCCAGATTTTGTTGTGGGTATCAACTTGTTTATTGTTTTTCTTAAACATCTAGTAGTAGAAGACTTAGGCATGTTTGAGTAACTTTTTTCCCCTTTAAAGCAAATAATAGCAATCAATTTGCTTCATTTACATGCAGTTCTATCAGCTAGTTGAAGAAAACAATTCATCACCAAAGTGTACACTACAGAAACACAGAAAACAAGGAAAACACATTCAAAACATTTTTTTTGTTTGTTTGTTTCAGAGGGAATCCTTCAAGTGAGAAGCTGACGACCACTGAAAGTTTTCAGTGGCAATAACGCACTGCTACAGAAAAAGATGCTATGTTTCACTCTGGAAATTCCTAATCTGCAAATTGTTGGAAGTTCGGAGTGACGATTCGGGAAAAGAACACTATATTCTTGTTCTACCTGAGATATGACAACACAAACTCCTCTGCTTCTTAGGGTACCTGTTATTACAGGTTATTAATGTTATTAGTTATTAATGTCCAGAGACATTTTGGCTCAAATTAAGAAACAGCAAACCTTGTTGCGAGTCTTGAGAATGGGGCTTTTAAGCTCTAGCAGCCCCACAAAAATCATCTTTCCTGCTGTCTGAACCCCAAAGGGAAACCAGCTTAGAAACTGCTGTACCATAATCTTAAGAACTTCCAGTTCTTGGGTAAGGGGCTGTGCAGCCATAAAAAGAATAAAGTTTTGTAGCAGGACTGTCAAGTGATATCACATGAATATAAAAATAATTTCTTTAATTTTCTGTCAGCTCATGCCTTTGTACACCAGAATTCTCTTGTTGGGGAGTCCAGGTAACAACTTGGCCCGACCTACTATTATCTATTTTTTTTTCCTTCTCTGGCTCAGCCTTAGTGAATTTGACACCCAGGGTCATGTGTGGAACACCAAAGCAATGGGTCCCAGGTAAAGACAGAGCTTAACTTAGATGAAATCAAAGAATCCTCTACTTGTCCATCATATTTGGGCCCTCTAAAGCAGAGGTTGATGCCTTTTAGTCTGACTGTGGCTGTTTCATTACAACAGCAGTTTATAACCTAGTCCTATCTATGCCTGGGAATCAGTTCCCTGTCTCAATAAGGACTGTCATCTTTGTACAATAAACTTTTGCACAAATAACTCTGTTCTACAGAACTCCAAGGTTTGCATCCCTATTTTCCCTGCTAGTTTGCATACCTTGCTCTCTTTTTGAAGGCATAGATATATAAGTTCTTATCTCTAAAACTCCTAATACACAAATAAAATTGACCAAAGTCCAATACTTTTTCACTGACACTTTTCAAAACAAACAAAAAAAAAAACAAAAAACCTAGTATTGTTCAGCTTTTGATTTGTTGTATCAGCAAGAAACGAACTGCCAAGTTTTGAAAGCCATTAGCTTTCAAACATCTAGTTTGCATGAAGGAACTTATTAATCAGAGTCAACAACTGCACAAGTAGATATTATTGAGTGTGTGACAGATTGCTTTTCCTTTACATATAGAAGGATTTATTACAGATTTCAGAGTGGAAAACAGTATTTATAGAATCTTAGAATCTTGGAATTTTTTGGGTTGGAAGGGACCTTTAAAGATCATCTAGTCCAGCCCCTCTGCCATGGACAGGGATGTCTTTCACTGGATCAGGTTGCCCAAAGCCCCATCCAACCTGGCCTTGAACACTCCCAGGGATGAGGTATCCACAGTTCCTCTGGGCAACCAATTCCAGTGTCTCAACACCCTCATAGTAAAGAATTTCTTCCTTATATCTACTCTAAACGTACCCTCTTTTAATGTAAAACCCTTACCCCTTGTCCTATCACTGCAGGTCCTAGTAAAAATTCTCTGTCCATCTACTTTCTTCAAGTACTAAAAGGCTGCAAGAAGTACCCCCCAGAGCCTTCTGTTCTCCAGGTTAAATAACCCTAGCTCTATCAGATAGATTTTTTTTTTTTTTTCTGAATACAGTGGTCAATCCTTGCCAGCTTTGTTGGTAAAAGGCATCTGTCTTTGGTCTTTGCTAGTTTTCTTCCCCAGTGCTTGGGCTGGTTTATAAACAGAACTTGGGTTTACAGCAATTTTAAACAGTATTGGTTAAAACAGTACAGATTCCATGTGTAGTTGGATCTATCTTTGTTTAGAATTGCCATATTTAAATTTGATTCCTAGGCAACTTCAGCTGATCTAAAAGAAGTCCAATGTAAAATTATGAGTTTTGAACCTTCACTGATTTAGCAAAATTGGTTTGAAATCATATGTCAAATTGATCACTACTGTTTTCTTCCGTAAACAAACACTCAAGCTACATTTTCATGTGCCCTACATCTAGTGTGGGTGATTTGGCTTTATAGCCGGAGCACTGGTATTCCATGCTGCCAGTAATTTACAAGTGAATGTTCATTTTGTATGGATTGAAACAACTTAAAGTAGAGAACCAGTCCTTTCACCATCTGTGGTCAGATTCACAAGTCAAAGGCTGCCCTCACTTACAGAATAAGGGGTTCTGCAGAAATTGATAGGCTGGGGTCCTAAAGCACAAGGAAAAGTGGTCACAAAAATTAAAGGCAGAACTATTCTGCTGATTATAGTGAAAGATGACTATATATGAGCTAGTTTAAGAAGTGGAGTCATTCTGGCAGCACAAAGCAAAGTAATTTGTACTTTCTTGGTGACTTCCATGTAGAACCACTTTAACATGTCTATTTGAAAACAGTCCTGGATTAAATCTTGGATAAGTTCATTGAATGGTTCATGAGTTTGTTACAGATGTTCATTTGGTTCAATTTGTAACACAAACAAAATAGTAATATTTTCACATATTTAGAGAATCATGGAATCATTTGGGTTGGAAGAGACCTCTTGAGATCAACAAGTGTAATTCCACTGCTCAAGCAGGGTCAGATAGAGCTGAATGTCTAGGACTATGTCCAGCCAAGTTTTGAATGTCTCCAAGGCAGAGACTCTACAACATGTCTGGACAACCTGTTCTAGTGTTTGATTATCCTCACAGTAAAAAAAAAGCATTTCATTGTGTTCAGATGGAATTACTTGTGTTTTAATTAGTGTTCATTTTCTCTTGTTCTGTCACTGAGAAGAGTCTGGCTATCTCATCTTCATTCTTTTCCATCAGGTATCTGCATACATCAAGATGATCCCCCCCGAGTGTTCTCTTCTTCAGACTGAAAAGTCCCACTTCTCTCATCCTTTCCTCATATGAAACATGTTCCAGTCCTTTCAACATCTTTGTGGCCCTGAGCTGTGTTAGTGCAGTAAATCCATGTCTTTCTTCTACTGGGGAGCCCAGAACTGGGCACAGTACTCAATGTGAGGCCTCATCAATATTGAATAAAGGAGAAGGATCACCTCCCTCAACCTGCTGGCCACACTCTTCCTAATGCAACTGTTGGCCTTTCTTGTAATGAGGATGCACTGCTGGCTCATGGTCAGCTTAGCTGTCCACCAAGACCCCAAGGTCCTTTTCTGCGCAGCTGCTTTCCAGCAGGTCAGTCCCCAGTGTGTACTGGTTCCTGATACAGAACTTCGCACTTCATTTTGTTGAACTTCATCAAATTCCTATCTTGCCCAGTTCTCTGGCCTGTCAAAGTCCTTCTGAATAGCAGCATAACCCTCTGGCATACAAGGTATTCCTCCCAGCTTTGTATCATCTGTGAACTTGCTGAAGATACACTCTGTCCCATTTTCCAGATAATAAATGAAGATGTTGAACAGTATTGGCTCCATTATTGAAATCTGGGGTACAATGCTAGTGACTTGTCTGTAGGTGGATTTCATGTGGATCACAACCTGGCTGAAGCCCAGTTATTCAGCCAGCTCTTGATCCATCTTGTCTTTCCACTTATTTAACTTTTTCAAGTTGTCTGTGATGATGTTATGGGAGACAGTATCAAGGTCTTTACTAAAGTCAAAGTAAACAACATCCAGTGCTCTCCCCTCATCTACCAATCTTGTCATCTCCTTGTAGAAGGCTATCAGGTTCATCAAGCATGATTTCCCCTTTGTAAATCCATGCTGACCACTCACCTTCTTGTCCTTCAAGTGTTTGAAAATGTTTTCAGGGAAGATTTCTCTATCACCTTCCCAGGGATCAAGGTAAGGCTGACCAGCTCACAGTTCCCCAGATCTTCCTTCTTGTCATTCTTGAAGATGGGAATGATATTTACTGTCTTCCACCCTTCAGGAACCTCTCTTATTCACCACAAGTGTTCAAAGATAATCAAGAGTGGCCTCGCAATGACATCAGGCAGCTTCATCAGTACCAGTCAGGATGCATGGACTTAGTATATCCAGCTTGTTTAAATGCTTCCTAACCAGATCCTCCTCCACTAAAGGTAAGTCTTCCTTGTTCCAGACCTTCCCTCTGGTCTCATAGGCTGGGGTCCCTAAAGGCCAGTTTTAGTGGTAAAGACTGAGCTAAAGAAGGCATTGAGAACCTTGGCCTTCTTCACATCATTTGTCACCAGGTCACCTGCCCCATCAGCAAGCCCACATTTTACCTGTACTTCCTTTTACTGTTTATGTACTTCTAGAATCCTTTCTTGTTGTCCTTCATGTTCCTTGCCAGATTCAACTCAAAGCTGGCCTTGGCTTTTCTAACCCCATGTCTGCAAGCTTGGACAGCAACTCTATGCACCACCTAGGTCACCTGCCCCTGCTTCCACCTCGTGTACTCTTCCTTTTTATATCTGAGTTGAGTCAGAAGCTTCTTGCTCATTCGTGTAGGCCTCCTGCTGCCTTTGTTTGATTTTCTTCTAGTTGGAATGGACTTTTCTTGAGCTTGGAGGAGATGATCCTTGAATATCAGTTGGTTCTCTTAGACCTCTCTTCTCTCGAGGGCTATATTCCATGCAATTCTTCCAAGCAGACCTCTGAAGATGTTGAAGTCTGCTCTGCTGAAATACGGGGCTGGGGTCCTGCTTTTTGCCTGGTTCCCTTCTCACAGAATCTACCATCTCGTGGTCACTACATCTGAGGCTGCCTCCAACTTTCATGTCCCTGACCAGTTCTCACTTGTTCATAAGTGTCAGGTCCAGCAGAGAACCTCTCCTTGTTGGCTCCTTGGTTACCTACACCAGGATGTTGTCACAAGTGCACTGAAGAAATCTACTTCAAGTTTCCCTGTACAGACTTGCGAGCTTTCCCCATAAGTCTGTTCTGCTGGCCCTTTTTTTACAAGCCTTCATTCTGTGGTATTCTGCTTTATCTCTCTTGTGTTATTGATTGCTCTGTCCCTTCTGTTCCTATCACCCTGGTCCTCTCACTTGCCTATCCTATCTCCAACTTGCTTGCTTGCTTGTTGAGAAATCAAGCTGGATTTAGAGGCTTAACACTGAGATAGCTATGTCACGTGATTTTCACATGACAAACAGATCAAGCTTCTAATTTTCAAATAAATCATGATGTGTTTGGATATTTCTAGAAAACAGGGTGGCTGCCTGTTTGCATATTTTAGAAAAACTCCTGTAGAACACTGGCATCTCATTCAGTGAAGTTGTTGGCAAAGGGCTACTCTACTTTATCAAGGTCATTATACGCTATCACACAAATTATATTATAAACTAATTGTACAATGATTAAGTTTCTGTAGAGATTAGGGGTAAGCCAGAAACCTAGTAAGCTAGAAAACTAATAGGGTCTTTAAGTTGGGAAAGTTCCTATGAAGGGGTTGAAAGCAAAGCATCAAACCAGTTAGCTTGGAGGGCTCAAAGAGCTACCTTCAAGAATATACAATATAAGCTCTTTTTTCCATCTTGACTTCTCTGTATGTCATATTGTAGTTTACACTGCTGAGAAAAGTGTCAGACTAGTTATTTCTCATGTGTTCTGGGCATTATATTATTCAGTTGTTTTATTATTATTATTATTATTATTATTATTATTANCAGAATAGTGTGTGAAATTTTCCCTCTATCATCTCCAGGAATCACTTATGTGGTTCAGGAATTTGCTTCAATCTGTTGCTGTTTAACAGAGCCTTACTATTAGTTTAGTTCATCAAAGAATAGAAAGACGAAGACTCCCACTAGAGCTGCCACTTGCTAGTATGGACAATACAGGAAATAATTCATTCACTTCTTCAGATTTCTTGTAAAGTGCTGACAATGGCATCCAGAATAGCCTGGGGACTGGATCTGAAGTTGATGATAGCTACAGGTACAAACAATTAAGAAAGGAGTGATGACCAATGCAGTATAAGTTATTAGTAGACAGCTTTCAAATGAAGCAAGTTAATAAAAATTCACTCTAATTAAGGCATGCCCCCTGCGTCTTATCTCTCTGTCTGCATGCCCAACACAATGGCATTCATTAGTCATTCAGGTAACCTGTTTAGAAAGATCAAAAGAAAAAGAAATAGTTTATTGTCTCTACTGGAAATTATTAGGTAGGAAAATGGATCAGAAGCAGCTCTACTGGGAATGTGTGTTTTTGTGATTTCTGTGGAAAAAAAGAACTCTGATATACCTTGTATGAAAGCTTTTTGTATGTAGAACTGCTGAAGATATGTAAGACATTGTATTTTGTGCCCCTGAACATTTGAGGCTACAGTATCTCCTATAGCACATGTTCCAGCCTGATAAAAACTATAATCACCATCTCAAGAAATGGCTCCTGTAACTTTGCTAATATAAGCTCCTTTTTGAGTTGTGGAGAGGGAGTGCTCATTGAATCAGTAGTCTCCTGAAGGTGGTATGAGAACCTTGTGGAGCTCTTTCTACCACCACCGTTGTCTGCAGGAAAAAAGTGTTCAGGCATTAGGTTCTGCTTTTCCATAGATGGAAATACTTAAAGAAATATTTGGTAGATAGAACCTTGTCTCCTATGTAATTACTGTGACTTTTAAGTATTACCTAATCATAAGAATAATTTAATGAGTATATGACTGTGGTATAAGTTTAAGGTTTTTTTGACAGCAATAGTTTAATGAATTTTTTTTTTTTTTAACCATTTCTGCTAGGAAAAAAAAAAAGTGCTAAATTTTTCAGGATTTTTCCTTCTCAGCCGTTCAGAAGGATAAATTCTTTCCTTTCATCTCTTTTGTTGTATGCACTATTTTTACTTGCAGTTTTACAGCAAAAATTTTAACATGGACTGTGGGCATATGTTTACCAAACAGCAACAGAGAAGCTAGCAAAATGGGAGCCTCTCCATTGACACAATGCCTGATGTCCTCTATCCTCATTACTCCAAAGCATCATCCTCCAGATGGTACTTCTTGGGGAAGCATTAAAGGAGATTTGCTATACTTTCCCCAAACTACTTAATTTTTTAATTTATGATGCTTTATTTCCATCAGTTCTACTGCATCCGTTGTTGAAATACTGTTGAATTCCCAAGAAGAGAAAGAGGAATTTTTTTTTTCTACTCAAATAGTGTATGTTCTGTGAATAAGATGGCTGACTGGAGATTTTTCTCTTGTATTTTTCATTATCAAAAGGATGTGGAGAATATGAGAATGTAGAGAATATTAACATATTTTCTATCTTTTAACGTTAAACTCTACGTGTCTCTGTTTTAATTAATCAGACGAGATTGTATTTGTCTTGCCCTGAGATAAGAAGATGAGAAAGGTTACAGAAGCACTTCAGTGCCCAGTATCAATGGATTGGCCACATAATTAAAAAAATAATTTGGCTATGAAATGTGGGTCTTCTGCCAGATCTTTGCTGTTTGCAAAGAATCCTTAGAAGCACTTGTCAGAGAAACTTTTAAGCATAAGATTTGCTTAGAAGAGCAGGATAGAGAGCTAGCAAGTCTAGCAATATCTTGGAGGGAGGAGAAATCTAGAAGGAGAACCACTTTATGGATGGAAAGCAAAATGGTCTATTACTCTATGTTTTACTCTAAAAAAAACTTTCCTTGGATGACTTGATTAAACAAATATCCCAATTTACAGTTTCAGGGCTTCCCATGAAATAGTTAAATCCTTTTTCTCAAAACTGATCTGAGCATATCAGATGTAGCCAGAAAATTTAACTGTTCCACCATGACTTTTGCAATTTGCCACAGAGCCGTAGGAAAATATTTGCATGGCCTCCATGACAACAAATATATACTTGAAATGTCATATCCGCTGACTAATTTTAATTTCTGAGGATCTTTATGACCGAAGTGTACAAAATTTTAGCCCACGTTTGTCCCAAGGGTTTGCAAATCTAGGCGAGTTAGTGACTTTCCATATTTTATCATCATTTGATCATCATCATAGGCTTGGAGGGTCCTCTGTTCCATCTTTCATCCAATAATTCAAAAATCCATTTAGTAGTGGTCTCTCTCTACCCAGTCTGAGTTCGTCTAACTTGAACATAGTCAAGTGGCTTTTGCACAAATGTATTAGTATCCTACTGACGCGTATAAAAGGACTGAGAATTATACTTTTAGTTGATTTCCTCCTTGACAAGCGTTTTTAAATTACCATTTGGCCTGTTTTTAATCAGCTCTGAATTTCTGTCAGGCTGAGATACATTCTGTGTTTAATGAAGCAAATTGTTGATTAAAGCCTTTGCTATCATTAAAATTATTTGGCCTTTATTTTCAGTTCTTTTTACCTCTGTTATTAGAGTTATGCTGATTTGGAATGATGAAGCTAACTGATACTGGCAGCAGTCTTACTCTTTACTGAATTGTTTACACACCCTTTGTTACACTAATACAATACATTTCCTCTTTATTACACTAACGCAATTCTTTCTTTTAGGGGATGACCAGATATGGCCCATATATTCCATTTATTGTCCTAATTATCAACCCTTTCAAACTCAAAGAGAAAGAATATAAGATTTTTTTTTTCCAGAAAATTATATTTCATTCCTTGTCATTCTTATACAAAAGACAAAGCAACTGCAGCTTGATCCACTCTATGTAAATTAAATGCATGCTGGCTGCTTATTTATGAGTGCCATGTCATTCTTGCTTTTGGTAAAGATTAGTTCCGCATAGTCTACTTTTTTTACCTTTACCCATCACAGAATCACAGAATCACGGAATGATTGAGGTTGGAAGGCACCTCCAGAGATCATCTAGTCCAACCCCCCTGCTCAAGCAGGGTCACCTAGAGCACATTGCACAGGAATCAGTTAGATTGGACCTTAAATATAATAGAATGTCACCCTAAATTTAACTGGAAGTAACTTTCTGGCGTCCAGTCCAGTTCCTACTGCTGCAGTAAAACCTAAAGTACCATTTTCAAAATTTATCGAGAAACTTCTTAACATTAAAAGATTAAAAATTTAAAAGTAGAACAAAACAAAACAAAACAAAAAATCTGTTACTACTTTTGCCATTCTGCTTGACATTGATGTTTATTACTTTTTCTTTCAGTAGTTTTAAATATTCTGTGGGTACATGGCTAAGTGACTCTCCCTCACTTTTGGTGTGATATTTTTCTGTAGTTAAATAGTTGTTTTTTTTTTGTCTGCGGTGATTATCTCCTGCTGTATGTATAGACAGCAGTACTGACTGTCCTACACTTTCTTTGACTAGGATAAGGAGCTAAATTATTTGCTCTCAGTGCGATCATATCTCCATTCATTTGTTCTGCTTACTCTATTTTTTCTGGTATGCTGTCATTTATTCTGAGTATAGGTGATAGGGATTGCACTTACCATTCCACATGAGCTTTGTATGATCACATTAATAATTATCTATCTCCACAAGACAGTATCAACCAATACATTCTGGACTCAGTTTTTATCATTACACTACTCTGCTGGATCATAGTTATCCCACAATTACCTAATGTCCAGAATGCCATTTTCTTTTTTTTTTCTCACTTCTGAGATGAAAACTGATGAATTCCAATTCAGGGCAGAAGTTCTTACTATTCAGTGCGTGACCTTGCATCCTGTTCTCTTAAATACCACTTCTAGAAAACAGGGCCTCAAAGAGAGACAGTGTTTCCCTTATTCTGAATTTTCTGATCTCTGTAATACTGGAACTAAGCTTTCCTTCATTACCAAATGTCATCAGAAGACTTCTACTCCTTGTGCTAAGGCCGTTTAGCAGAAATTTGTAAGTGGCCTCAAACTTCACTCAGGAACTCTGCTGATAAACTCTGCTTAGTCAGACTGCATATTTAAAGCTACGCATTTTGTCTGCCCCCTAAGTCAGTTTCCTCTCCATCTGGCAGGATTTTATTAAACCCTGCCCTCTTCAGCTGTATGAATAAACTTTCTTACGACTTCCTACCTGATAATTTACAGTAATCTAGAGAGATTGGATCAATTTTCTCATTTATCTGAAAATTTATATAGCTCTTCATCTGAACAATAAATAAAAGTAAGTTTTTTTTCTAAGCAAACGCCCAAATAATAAAGAATTGCATATTAATGCAACCCCTACAACCCAGAATACACAACTGTTCATTTCTTTTTAAGTCTTTGATGAAAAGGAATGGTTCTTCTGCTAGAATCCTTCATTCTTTAATTTGTTGAATACATTGGAGTAGAGCTGAAAGGGAAAAAAGATCGTTCCTTTTTGTGGCTTACTTTGATGTTTGGAAAACTGTTCTCACTCTGACTTGGATCAAAATCCAGGAATATTCACATTTGCTGGGAGATAAAATGGAGTTTTGGCATGAGGAATGTCCACCTGTCTGTCTGTCCTGTGGCCCCTGGAAGACCCAGAGTTCACGGCTGTGTTACCCAGCAGGTGCTTTATTGAGGAGCCATAGAGATGAGCTGGCAGGACACCAAGAAAGTTTCAAAGCCCGTCTGGTGGCAGAATTCCAATGGGATTTCATTACAATTGGACTATTTTAGTGAAACATTTGCATTCCGAGGAAGTAAAAAAATCCAGAAAGAAAAGATTTTGTCTGAATTTTCTGACCTGCTTTAATATTAAATATTCTTGCTGTGGGAGTAGGCACTCCAAACAGAGTAGGTCTCTGTTTAGGACTCAAGGTGCAAAGTATTTACTGTGTTGGGACTTCCGCACTTCTCATGTGACCTGTCATGGCCCTGAGGGCACTGAGGGCCTTCCTGTCCCTGCCCACCCCCGGAACTCCCCCACTTGCCCAGGCCCAGGACCCCTCCATCAGCCCTGGGGGCATCAGCCCCTGTCCCAGCAAAGCCCCACCAGGGCTGGGCTCCAGCTCCAAAAAGCCCTGCCTTGCCCAGCCTCAGGGCCACAAGACTTCATCCTCCACTTCTTTCAGGTTAACTTGAAAACTTGCCTGTTGGACACTTTGAAGAGAGAAGCTGCCAGTCTTTTCAGTTGTCTGGTTTTCTGCCTGGATCATAGCTCCTGTTGTTATGGTGGGAATATTGAGATCTCAGAGTTGGCAGCAAAGCTTAAACAGTTAGTAAGGTACGTATTAATCACAATTCTTATATTAGGCAAGGAGGGAATGGATCTGGAGAAGGAAAGCACCCTGCCAGGGTCATGAAAAGAAGCCTCTGGTTCCTAAGAAAATTCATCTTACAAACACTTTTTAGCCCATAGAGTACTCTAATTGCTATGATTTGATCTAAGTGAATGAATTTGGATTGGAAGTCTGGACATAATGCAACACTGATGGCGTAAAGTACTTAAACTATAGCTCTTTTAAGGTTCTATATTTTGGTAAACCTAAAAAAATTGGCCTTGTATGAAGACATAGCAAAATTATTTGTTAATGTTATTTGGAGTAATACCACAGTTTGTAATGAGCTAAGAGTATGACCCCCCCATGTAAATGTCTGTGATAAGTCTGCCTGCAAGTTTGAGAAGGTCTAATATCCCGTGTTTGGAAAAACTTCATGCTGAGGATCTGAGCCAGATAAGAAAAAGTAACCTAGATATTTTTTTTTTAAAGCTTTTTTTTTTTCAGCCACATCAGCTTCCCAGTTCAATTTAACATGGGACCAACTTCTGAGTTGGAACCCTGGGAGGAGAAGGAAGACAGAAATTGCATGAATGTTGAAAAAAAATCCAGGATGCAATGAGACAGACTGTGAGTATTTAAGCTGGTACTGCCTGCAGAAACACCATAAACCAATGAATAACTAAGTAGGTTAAGTGTGGCTTTCTTCCTTTTCGTATGTTTACAAACCTTTCTAAACGTGTTACCTATTTCTTTTTGCTTTTAAGTTAAGATGGTGATGGCTCAAAGATGTAATTCTCTAACACAGAGGCAATCTGCTCCCATTTCTGTAGTAGTCTCTTTGGCTGGAGCTCTGAATACTCATACCCAGCTCAGACATACAATATAGTTATCCATGATACCCCAAAGGCTATGTTTTCAAGACTGCAGGACTGAGTTTGAAAGCAGAAACCAAGATGAAGAAGTATCAGTTTCTGGATGTTCCATAAAATGTTACAGTTACTTAGGAAACAGATTAACATCAATTATAGCTCAGAATATAAGGTTTCTAAACTGAAAGTTGCAAGCAAAACAGTATGCAGTGCTTCATCTCAGCTTCGGACCAAATTCACATTTCAGAATATTGAGGTTTCCTTGTACAAATCATTTCATATTGTAATCCACAGCTACAAAAATACTTCTATGCTGCCTAATGTATATGATATTTAAAGTTTATGCTCTGAGGCACAAACCAGGCATTAAATGACAGGAGGTATGAGGAAATACATTGTATCAGCAATTTACTTTGTATTTCTCAATTATGGAATTTCTTGTTCCTTTCTAAATCATGTGGTGCTAACCACAGGGAAACAGGGTACTGAGTAAAACAAACTAATACTCTGATCCAACCTGGCAGCTTCTGTGAAGTAAGGTCACAAACAGAGGTGTTTATTTTATAGATAACAATAGCAATTATGTTCTTGTTAGTACGGCTTGACCTAGTTTTCCTTTGATTTGTGCAGCAGATGACAGCTAAAGCTAATCTGTGACAACTGTTACTAAAGTAACAATATTGCAGAGTTCTAGAATCAGATAAGAGCAAACATTGTGTTTTCTGCTATCTCCCAATACCTTCATAAGTCTCTACACATGTTCAAATTTTCTTTTGTCTTTGTATCTGCCACAGTATGGCAACACTATCTGCATATATTGTCACAGAATATGTACGGACTTTCTATTTCCCTGTCTGCCTCTTTAATCTATTTGTAAATGGTATACTATACTGGAAATTATATGGCATGTTAGAAACTGTGACTTCAAATGGACTAAAGCATGCCATTCATTTTTTCAGCTATTCTTTTTGTTAGCCATTTTTAAAATTTCTTTCTTTTTTTTTTTTTTTTAATTTTTAATTTTTTAAACTCTAGAAAATATCCTGTTAATGTCCATTGGGTTTTATTATCTGAAAAACAAGTGAATGAAGACTTCAAGATTTGGCTTACTAGTAATAATTCCTAGCTGGACTGTGAGGCCTGCAATTATATTTCTTGGACCAATCTTCCTGGGCTTTTATTCAGTCTTTTTGATCAGATGGTGTGACCTACAGAGATGCTATGCTACTGCAGTGACTTGCTGTGTTTGCTCTCCTGAAAATAAGGAAGTCAGTGCTATTAAATAAAGTTCTAGTCTTCACCTTCTGTAGACTTGAAGTGCTTCTTGTCTGTATGAAATATATTTTTCTTAAAGTGTAAGGCTTCCTGGTTATAAACTGTGATATTTTATGGCTTAGCACTGGACACATTTATTTGTCTTTAGGAAAAATTAGCTTGGCTGTATGTTAGGTGGCTAACCCTGCAGTGTATGGGGAGAGGCACTGCCAGATGGGAAGTACCAGTCCAAGGCACTGAGCAAGAGTCACCCAAGCTGCTTGGCAGGAACTGCAGAAAAGACAACTCGCATATTGCTATTCTGTTGACTTGGGTGCCCAACTGGGACTGAATGGAGAGACTTACATTGTCCTGGGACTCTTAGCCTGGTCACCAGAGTTCCTCTTAAAAATAAGGAGGGATAGGGCATGCCTTTGTTTAAAAAAGGAAAGGAAAGGAAAGGAAAGGAAAGGAAAGGAAAGGAAAGGAAAGGAAAGGAAAGGAAAGGAAAGGAAAGGAAAGGAAAGGAAAGGAAAGGAAAGGAAAGGAAAGGAAAGGAAAGGAAAGGAAAGGAAAGGAAAGGAAAGGAAAGGAAAGGAAAGGAAAGGAAAGGAAAGGAAAGGAAAGGAAAGGAAAGGAAAGGAAAGGAAAGGAAAGGAAAGGAAAGGAAAGGAAAGGAAAGGAAAGGAAAGGAAAGGAAAGGAAAGGAAAGGAAAGGAAAGGAAAGGAAAGGAAAGGAAAGGAAAGGAAAGGAAAGGAAAGGAAAGGAAAGGAAAGGAAAGGAAAGGAAAGGAAAGGAAAGGAAAGGAAAGGAAAGGAAAGGAAAGGAAAGGAAAGGAAAGGAAAGGAAAGGAAAGGAAAGGAAAGGAAAGGAAAGGAAAGGAAAGGAAAGGAAAGGAAAGGAAAGGAAAGGAAAGGAAAGGAAAGGAAAGGAAAGGAAAGGAAAGGAAAGGAAAGGAAAGGAAAGGAAAGGAAAGGAAAGGAAAGGAAAGGAAAGGAAAGGAAAGGAAAGGAAAGGAAAGGAAAGGAAAGGAAAGGAAAGGAAANAGAAAAGAAAAGAAAAGAAAAGAAAAGAAAAGAAAAGAAAAGAAAAGAAAAGAAAAGAAAAGAAAAGAAAAGAAAAGAAAGAGAAGAGCTGCTGGAAAAAACAGCTGCTGGTGGAAATGGTATTTGAGTGGGATGAGTTCACCAGTTTGTAGAGGAGAAAGGCCTGGGTTCAGCGCCTTCTTTTGCTTAAGGAGATGTATTTCACTCTTAAGTTTCTTTAGCCACCAGCTGTTCTGGGTTGACTTCTTTTTGAACTTCTTCCATTTTGCAAAAAACAATAAAAGATTCATTGCCTCAGAGACACAGATAAAGGAGGAATGCCTGGATCACAGAGTAGCATCCAGAGAACCCAGGGAGAGGTAAGTTCAGCAGAACTGCCAAATCAAAGTAATAAAAATCAGAACATTAAGGTTCTATCTACATTAGCATTTTGGTTTGGGGCAGAAATGCAATACTGAGACAAATCCCTTGATTGCCCCTAACAGTGGTTTGGTTCACAGAGAGGGTTTGGTACACACAAATGAGATTCCGTTCAGGCAAAATGACATTGGAAACTGCTTCAGGTGCTCACCAAATGCACTCCGGCCTCTAATGGGAAACTAATGGTACAAGGCAATGATTGTGCCTTCAAGCAGGTTCAAATCACATGTGGTGGGGTGACAGGTTCGGGGAACTGACTAGCTTGAAGTAAAACCCCAAATTACATTTATTATAGATGTAGAGTTCTCAGCACCAATTGCTTTGATCTACTTCTGCTCCTGTTGTTCTGAAGTTTGGATCAGCAGAGAAATAAATTCATACAATATTGGACTTTGAATTAAAAGTTGTTTTTTTGAAACAGATAGGAAAAAAGAATTCAGACAGCAAAATGGATGCTGCCAAGACATCCCTAATATTAGACTCAATTTAAAGCAATATTGCAGAAAACATTTGTTAAGATAGAAGTTATTGAACTGAGAGGCGAAGGGAAACGAGAAAAGTTTTAAGTATCATTAGTTTATTTTAATGTAATTTTCTTTAGTTTAGCTTGTTATTGAACTAACAGCCCCGAATGCAAAATAACTGATAGAACTTTCATTGAAAATATGTAGGCTGCACGTATGCTCTTATGTTCCAGCTATTGAAAGTATTTCTAATAGAATTTCTGAATGCCTTCTGATCATTCCTTTTGATATGTACAGCGTCATTAGGGGAAACTACAGTAATGTATTTTTACAATGCCTGAATGGCCACTTGTAAATTGTTTCTGTTGTTAAATGTAGTTCTGTATTCAAATGTAAATGAATTATTTAATAGGATATAGTTCAGTAAAATTGCTGTTTTAAGAATATCATTTTACCTTTATAGATTCTCTATTAAGAAAAAATTATCAGGCAATTTAAAATAACACCAAAAAGTAGATGCTGGACTAAATCCAATCAGTTGTTAAATGGAACTGTTTTTCAGTTGCATGAAGACTAAAGTCCATCTGCTGATAAAAACAGTAGTATTAAAAGTATTGTACTGTATTTTAGAATACTGTGAATAAAATAATATAGTCTAAAATTGCATCTCTTTAATCATCTGTTTTATCTCCTACTTCTGGCATGATTTCAGTGGTTGATAAGAAGAAACACTTAAAGTAGAAATTAG
>VXAL01009296.1:148446-171367 GCA_013399475.1 Chauna torquata
GATGCTTAGAAATTCATGACTTCTTGGAAATCTAGATTTTTAACACTCATACAATTCAAATTTTGACAGTCTCAGAGACTAGCTGAAACCCTAAGTTGATGAAGGCTTTGGAAAATGGGAGTGTGTTTAGCAATGTAAGGTAATATTTCTAGGATTACTAGAGTCTTGGCAGAGGCCTGTAGAGGGTGGGATTTACAATATTTTCAGTCACAAATGAGGAGTTTAATCCAATAAGGAGAACTGCACCTCCCTATTTGAAAGCAGTCTTGACTTAGAGATGCCTTGCTCCTACAGTGACATCCCAAATCCAAAGTTTGTGGCATGGGAGGAAGAGACATTCAAAGAGGAGATCAGAAATCCATCAGCTGAGAGGAGCACCACCTAAACCTGGCTGATGGAAAACACTTGGAACACCCTGATATCTTGCCACAGGGAGAACAGAGGTGCTAGGCTCAGGGTAACAGGCTGGTGTCTCTGTCCAAGCACAAGGCACATACACTTACATTTTGTCACATCTGTGCACCTTGACCTTCTTTAAAACTCCAACTGGTAGAGTGGGGACAAAACTTGAGAGGACAGAAAACGTTTATGTGAGGCTAATGGAGCAATCACTCACATAGCATTAATCTGCATGTGTTATCATGCTAGAGGTTTGAATGTTAGTGCAGCATGCATAGAAACACACGTGCTCTCCTTTGGTTATATTAAGGAACTTAATATGAGATGTACAGCTGACTGCAAGATGATAGCATAGGTTGAAGTGTTTCACTCACAACATATGTGGAAGAATCGTGAGCTAAAACTTGTCATGAGAATGTGTGTATCTACATTTACAAGCAGGCTTCCACAATTAGAAAACGTATGATATCTTGTAATTAACACTGACATTTGGTGTTCAGCTATTGGAAAGTGCAAATTGCCAAACTCTGGACCAATTACTTCTAGTAAGGAACAACAAATACAGTCTTAGCTCTTCGGGGAATGTAACTTAAATCCTAGGAGAGGAACTGCTACTAGCTAACTATGTCACTAAACAGGAAATGTAATGAATACTTAAATGATGTTTTAACTTCCAAAAAATACGCGACCCACAAATCCCTTATCCGATCACAGCTGTAGGACACACTAGAAACTGTTCAAGTGAGGTCAGATCAGGCCACAGCTGCTAGTAAGTCACACAGCACCTAGTAATGTAGTGACAGATACTTAGGATCAGAGAATAATATGCCAAGCAATTCAGATACATATCTTATCACCTCATTTGAAACAATAGCACAACAACATTTCTAGCTCTGTAAGAGACGCAGTGTGGTCAAGAAGCCCAGTGCAGTCATCCTCCATGAATGGTGAACATAACCTATGTTGATCAAGGCTCTCTTGAAATGTTTGGTCTGATTTCAGAAAATCTGAAACATTTAGTGAAAAACATCTGACATAGTGTTTTCAATAGAATCTTTCTTTGCCAGCAACCTTAGTAACAAAATAGATTTTATTATATGCATCATGATGATGTCTGAAGGTCAAATCCCACTGTGTTAAATAGAGCCCTATCAGTTAGTGAAGCCATTTCTGTTCTGAAGATCTTGCAATGTAAGTGTACAAGCACAACTGACAAACAGATAAAACAAAAGGTGGGGATGCATAAGTAAAGGACACAGGAAAAGNGCTAGGACATAATGGATAAAGAAAGATATTTTCAGATTTGAGTGCCTGAAGTTCAATGTGAGGCTGCGGTTCAGATTCCAAAATATTGGCCTGATTTCAGAATTGAAGAGTACTGTGGCTTTTTTCCTGTATGACTTTTCCTCAATAAATCTATAGCTGACTTGGAAATAAAACCTTTGCATGTTGTATAAAGTGACTAGTTAGTGGTTTTAAGTTAGTGTTCTGTAGTGTTTCTCTCTGAAAAAGTATGTGGTTGAAATAAATCACAGATAGACCTAACAGAAGAATCTGGGGTACTGTTAGGAATTTACATTACAAGTGGACCATTGATGAATGACAGGAGGTATTTCTGTTAAAGGTAATGCAATGATTAGTATACATTGTGCAAAGCTGCAAGTTCAATTTTGGAAGCAAAGAGGCCTGGACAATTTTTCTGCATGATTAGCTAAAATTAAACTTGGCATACAAAATTTTAGTAGGTCATCCATTCTTAGAAGATTCAATGCACTTTATATTGTGGTTAAGTATTGAAATTCATGTTATGTGCAATTTATACGTATGAAGATTCAGATTAACTATTTCTTGAAAATTTCTCGTTGTTTATACTTTCCATTCTGGTATAAGCGTAGCTGGTTTGACTATCTGAGATTACAGCTGCTCATCCCATACATTAATTACCCTGTCTTGCATGCATTGGTTTTCTACTGGCTGCTTTTTCTTCTACAAGTTACTCTATATATTGTTGGTATCTTTTTTAGTTTTGCTTTTGTTTTAAATAAAAAGAAAGTCATGAGCCCAGCCTCTGAAGCACTCCAGCCAGCCATTAGAAAACACTAAGCACAAAGTCTGCAGTTGAAAGTGACTTGAAAGTCTGTGCTTGAAAGGTGACTAATGTACCTATGAGTTAACTTAGATAGACCCTTCATATTTATTGTGACTGTAGTTATCAAGATCCATTTTGCCCCAGCCATTGCAGTTTGAAACTGATGAGTCCGTCACAATGGGGAGCTCTCATCTCCTTAGACTTTAGACTATTGTCTTGTGGTAGCATCCACGGGTAAATCTCTAAACAGAATGCAACCAGTATTGTCTTAGCATGGCTCTTTGACAAGGATGACCAATTACACCCATGTCACCACTTCTCCCTTTATAAATGTTATATTGTCATCTAGCATTTGTTGGAGGGTAGGCGAGATTAGCTCTTTAGAAGATTAGGTCCTCTAAAGTTACCAGCTAACGGCCTCATCTTTTTTAACAATAAATAATTTTGGAATGAAACAGTCTTTTCACTGCCTTATGTAAAGTAGGTATTTGAATTTTTCTCCCAACATATGGATGCATATTTTGAGTACAAAGGGAGACATAAAAAGCTGACGGGTATCATCTCTCTTCCCTAATTCTGTGTTTGGATCCTTTTGAACTTATTGTCCCAAAATGTTTCAGCTAAGGAAAGTCCAAATGAACTAGTTCAATAATTGATTTTTTTTCACTTGTTGCTTTGAAAATCCTTCACAGAGTTTGATATCACTGCATGAATATTTTTAGTCACTCAAAATTACTTTTTCAGAAATAGGTAATTAATTTAAAAAATCGTTTATCTCTAATCCTAGTGAATATGTGAAAGGAAATGAATTAATGGCATTGCACAAGTGGCAGTCATGCTGTTATTTTCTAACTGTTTTTGTTTCTGGGTTTTTGCCTTAATAATGTTCTTCTAATACAGATTTTATATGTGTAATATATTTTATTAGTTCTTCCTTTCTCTAACTTTTTTTTCAGCTATAGTCTGCAAACTGGCTTTGTATGCTTTTGTGTCTTTAAATACTTGCTCTTATAGGAAGACTCCTACATGTACATTTCTGATGATGATCCTAATGAGGTACCTCAGCCTTCAGGGCACAGTTCTGTCAGCAGGTGCTCCATACAAAGCAACGCTCAAGCTTGTAGGTTGTTTTCAAAATAGTGTAATGCTCTGGCATGATTCAGCATGCAGTGGGGGAAATACTGGCATAGGGCCCAGAGTACTTATGCATCTCTCTTCTTCTGAACTAATGTTTACAAGTTAAATACCACATGCTTCATAATATAAGTAAAAACTTAATATTACCAATACTGGTAGCATTGCACTGCCACTATTTCCATGATGACAAATTTTCCTCATTTAAAAAATAAAATAAAATAAAATAAAATAAAAATCTCTCTCCATCCCTAAAACTTTTGATTACAAAAACAAAGATATTTAACCTCAGTTTTAAGATAGCAAGATTTACTTGCAGGTTTCTGTTTCCTTTTTCTTTTTCTTAGTTGCAAAACAGGGAATAGAACTGACATTTTTCACCATTCAGTTAGGTATTGGAGTTATGCAATGAGTATCCATTAATAAAGCCCTCTTTTTTGCTCTTATGATAACATGTGTACTATCCAGAAAATACCATGTATTTCGTGTGCATCATAGAATTTTTTACTTAACATGAGAAGTTATTAAAATACTGAAAGAAAAGAAATGCATTATTAATTCATTTGGTGTCAGAAATCCTTTATAGTTTTAGCATTGCTTACAAAATAATGTGAATTAAAAAGCTCTGTTAATTAGACTTTCAATTATACACAAGTTTAAAGAGAATGCTGTACATCCTGATTGCACACATTCTTATTACAAATTTATGTTTATATTAAAAGAGATTGATGAATTTTGCTCAAATTTTACAATGAAAACTTGTTTTGGGTTTAAAATATCAGTATGTCAAACAATATTTTAGTGAAAATGAAACAACCTTTCTTTGGTCAATGTTTTGAAAACTTTTATAATCTTTCTCAAAGAACAGGTATAGTCTTTTTAAGATTACAGCAGAGACCACAAATCATTGCCCTCTCTGTGTGCTACTCCTTAGAATAATTCAGCCCTGAGTCTAAATGTGAGCTCTGAGGAGCATTTTTAAATGACCTTCTGGCAGTTAAAGGTATCAATCATCAATCTACTTTCTGACAGTGCCTTAAGTCAGTATTCATCCTGGGAAAATCAATATTAAGTCATACAGGTAGCATATACTTTGACAGATTTCCATTTCATATTAACTACCAGGAGTTACTGCCAGGGAGCAAGAAGGGTGCTGCCCTGCATGGGCAGGGGGAGCTGGGAGGCAGAAGCTGGAGACAGTGATGGCAAGTGAAGGGGAGGTGAAATGTGAAAAGGGGTTGCACCTACATGACACAGCCTACCTCGCTTAGTTTCAAAAACAGCAACGTCGGAGTCAGCTGAGTGAAGAGCTAATGTGACTCTGGTGGTATTGAATGGGAACTAACATCCTGCTGGTGTGCTCAGGATCCATCTACCGCATAGCACACTCCAGGGTTGTAGGCAAGGAAAGACCAGGACTGAGGATGCCAGTCACTTAGGTGTGAGAGCATTCATCCTGTCAAAAAGTTAGTGACACCTGTCATATAGCATTGGGTAGCTTATGGTGAAAAAAATGGTTAAATGTGCTTCCTCTATACTTCACAATCCTTCTATATTAAGAGACCCAGGACCTTATGACTTAACTGAAGACCAGCACACCATTAATAATAAACAGCAGATGACCAACTGAGTTAAAAATTCAGACCAACTGGATTAAAACTTTGAAACTTGTTCATAAACATCTCAAATAACAAAATAAAATTCAATTGATTACAGTAATTTACTGTAAAATGGGAGCATTGATAACGAATATTATGAAAATGGAGTCATTCAATCAAGCCTGAATAGGATATTCCCAATAGAATAAATGTAAACTCTTTAATGTAGGTTTTCATTTAGTAGACAAATTCTTTTCACTGGCTCATTTGGAAAGGGTCATTTAAAGTCAGTAGAGGTATGTTTCACTGGAACAGGCTCCCCAGGGCAGTGGAGTTCAAGAAGCATTTGGACACTGCTCTCAGACATAGGGTCTGATTTTTGGGTGGATTTTTGGTGTGGAGCCAGGAGATGAACTCAATGGTGCTTGTGGGTCCCTTCCAACTTAGGATATTCTATGATTCTATATTTGGAAAGATCACCTGAGAATCTGATCCATCATCTTTATTTTATTTTTTTTTAAATTGCATGTACTCAGGAGACTGATCCAGATAAGGATATCTAGACAATATATCGATACATATAATTGCTATTTACGACTCATAAGCTATCACTGCAGAATATCTGTACTGAAGATTCTCAGATTAATCATGTTTTTACAGATCTCTTTCATATTTTGTTTTAAATGTATGTTTGTAAAGACCATATGAAGATCTACTATCTATGAAACACATTTTTAAAATCTTCTTTAAAAAGCTCTTTCTGAGTTCAAAATTTTCTCTGAGATCATATTTTGCATGAAGAGCAAATGGTGATTAAGAATTCTCTTTGAAGTTGAACACTTGTGGAGAAACTAATGAAACATTTTATGCACTTTTCTCTCTGCTTTAAACTAGCCAAAAGTAAAGAATTTACAGATGGTTTTGAAGAAGGCAGGAGGGAAGGAATCAGATATTTATCTCATTTAGAAATAAAATTGAGCCATTATGGTGAGATTTTCATGAGGGATTTTGTTTTGAAATGCAACCAAAATAAATATTACTTGGTGCATGAGAAATCCTAGGTTTCAGAAAATTTGATGTAAGACTTTGAAATTAACCACCAAGATAAACAGCTGATGCCTGTGAATGAACTAAATATTTATTGCATTGCTTGTCATGGGGGAATTCAGGATGCCATAACCATAAGAAGAGGACCATACTACTTAGTGGCATGAAATCTGGAGTTTATTGACAAAGAAGATGGGATAATGATTTCTCTTGCTCAGATTCTTCTTCCAAGATTTCTGCCCCTTGACACAAGCACACTACACACACGCGCGCGCGCGCGCACACACACACACACACGTGCGCGCGCGCACACACACACACACACGTGCACGGTGCTCCTCTGGGAAAAGCGAGTGGTACAGAGAAAGCAGGCCTTTGCCCATCCACTTCCACCAGGNCCCAGCCCCAGCCCCAGCCCCAGATCTCCCCTACCTTTGGTGCGGGTCAGAACTGCACCATGGGCACGGAGAAAGTGGGTGCCTATACCAACCCTCCACATGCCTGAGTTCTGGCTGGCAGTCCCAGCACCTGTCAGCTCAACCCCAGGCTGATACAGGGTGCCAAACACCCAGGTGTGGAGTGTCCCATTAGGGGCAGCTGTTTCAGTTTTAGTGCTTTTTGAAAACAGATTATCACAATAAGCTGCCAAAGGCCTTGCTAGTTATATAGCCCCAGGCTGGTCTCTGTCATTTCCCCATATCTAAAGGTAATTACAGTCTGTGATCTGTGTTACCATCACCTTCTAGCCTCCTGCCCTAAACAGGTTACAAAGATATCAAGCTATTAATAGCTCACCTGTGTTTGTTTCTCTCCTGCATATACCTAAATCACCTTAGCAGGACAGATTAGTCCATGTCCCATCTAGCAGTGCTCTCGGTCAGGTATCCCTGTGACATATTTCTGTGCGTCTCTTTTCTGAGCACACACCAGAACCATCCAATCAGATAGGGCTGGGCACCTGTGGTCAAGGTCCCACTTATCTGAGCAATGCTTTTGGGTAGACTTTATCCAGGACAAATGCCATTCAAGAAAAGAAGACTTATTAGCAAAATCAACTGCAGCTATTGCTCTGGTGATGAAGCTTTGTTGACCGTATTGTCAGCTGAGAGCTTTGCTCTAGAGTTACCTGAGCGTCAGTGACTTGGCTTGTTAGGCAAGGAGGTTGAGCGTGGAGTTACACCTGCAGTTCAGAGAGCCTACCTTGTTCCAGGTCCACCATTTCTGCTTCTCACCTATTTGATTCAACACTTTTATTTTAGGCTTAATGCCAAGTTCAGACAAGTCACTTGGAATTACCCCACTGATCTCACCTGGCTGCATTATGGTTCAGAATGTCTCTTCCCATTTGCTCAGGAGTAGTCCACTGCCATTGTACTGTAAGGGTGGTTATGCGATCATATTTCCCAGTTAAATTTGTCTGCTACCAGCATATATTATTTCCTGAAGACAGAATTCCATATCACTTAAATGCATAATTAAAAATATATTTAAAGAAAAGACAACCCCTTATCCCTTATAAAAAGTGTGGCAGTCTAGCAGGTGGTGTAAGACTGCTTAGCAGTTTTCCTGGTACTATTTTTGCATTACTTTGAAATCACTTCAGACAAATAGTATCATATTTAGATTTTGTTCACTTCAGTTTTAGATAATATATTATGAGAACAGGATAAATGGGTTTCAAAATTCAGACATAAGAAGAAATATTCTGATTTGTAGCATAGGTATTCATTACACTTACAAAGTTTTCTGAGGATTTTTGAGAAAATAGTTTCAACTACATTCAGCCTGAAACTTTGTAACAAAACAAGAAGATTGATTTTAGTGATCTGAGAACAGAGGGGTAATTATATTCTCATTTTCATGTTCATGATGTGCACAATTCTCCTATTAAACTTTAATGGGTGTTGCAAGTGAAAAAACATATGCAACAAGATAGGGAAAACACCACAAAGCTGTTAGCTTCGGAACTCATTGTCAGATAGCAAATATTATCGCTATAAATCTTAGCTTTCACAGCCAGTGAGAGCTGCAGGCTAGACTAGAAAAAGAAACAGGCATGGAACTGTATCTGTGCATTAAAAGTAACATGCTGTACATTGCTAAAATATGTATTGTGATTAAGTTAATATTGAACAGTAAATTTTATAACCTTTTCTGATTTTCTTTTCCCCAGGCAAAAATCAACACTTTTCTAACTGCAGTATCCTTTCACAATTCATTTTCTGTGGTGTCAAAAGAGGTGTATTAAACACTCTGGGAGAAAACACATTCGCTGATATGGTGGCAGCAGGGTGCACATGGTTTCATAACAACATTAAAAGCTCATCTTTCTCTCTCTCTCTTTCCAGGAGCTGTTGCAGAGAGGGTGACACAAAAGTGAGAGTGCACTACCTGGAGGCAGTTAGCAGAGAGCTGTGAAAAAAGGTGACATGGAGGAGTGCAGGGCATAGAAAAGGAACATCTGCTCCTAAATGGAAGCAGTACCATCCAACCTGCTTAGCATAAGCAGAAACATATCAAGTTAAATAGGGTAGCAGCAGGACTCAAGGCAGAGCATGTGGAAGTTGTGAAAATAAACGAGTGGAGCACTAACATTTGTGACACCAGTCAACTGCTTAACCAGGCAGGTGCATTCCTGGTGACATATCTGTTTATTAAAAACACAGAGAAAATGTGGAATTCCAGCCATTTGACATAATGCATAAGAGAATCATTCAAAATTATGATTTACAATATATCTTTATCAGAAGCCTGGAAAGCAGCCTTATAAAATTTAAAACTAGTGCTTTCTCTTGGCTTGTGACACAAGCAAAATTTTGGGGGTGAAGCTGGATAGTTAAAAAAACCATGAAAATAAAAGGAGAGCTGGAGTGGAATTTGAAAGGTAACCAGGAAGAGACCTTTTCCAGTGTTTTTTTTTTTCTGGTATCTGGAGTTTTCTTAAGACTGTAGTGATTTTTCTTTTTTTTTTTTTCTTCAACTTCTTCTGCTACCTTTATTCAAATTCAGTGAATACTGTTTATACATTTTGATTTTAAAACAAAACAAAAAAACACACACAAAAAAAAACCCACCTAGGAATAAATGTGCGCAGATGTGCACTCCTTTCTCAGAGAAAAACTGTCCCATTCCAAAAAAGCTCCAAATCTGAAAGCTATCTAATGAAGCCTCAGTGAGAGAGGGAACTGAAAAGGCACATCAAAGTGAAAATAGCTCTTTCAAGATAGAAATTAAAGAAAGGTTGTTACACAAGTGAAAAGAAATACTGGAAATCTGATTGAAATTGTAGGACAGAGAAGTTATATTTACAGGCAATTTGATGAATTACCTGAGATGATGTTTGCGACTGTGATGATTTCCACTGAGAGCCTGGCTCTGTGGCATGGCATCAGCATGCTCTCGCCCATAAAGGCGTTCTATAGGAAGTGCTCCTTACAGGAAACTTCTCAAATACGTCACCAGCTTCAGAATATAACTGCATGTTTTCGTTTCTCCATATCAAGCTTTTCTAGAAGAAAAAATATGATAGTGCCTTCCTGGAAGCACTTCAGAGACTTAACAGGTTGGATAACTAAATAATAAGTTTTATGTTGTTGTTGTTGTTGTTGTTTTTGTTGTTTGGTTGTTTTTTGTTTGTTTTTTGTTTGTTTGTTTTTGTTTTTGTTTTTTCACCAGTAGGAAAGCAGAGAGTGAGGCAACAACAACAACAACAAAATTCTCCAGTTCCTCTAAGAAAGAGCAAGTCTGTCTCTATCAGATATTAGATGAGGTTTTGGGGAGGTAGTTTTATACTTCCCTGCAGGGGGAAGTAGTTTTATACCGCTTTTCCACCAAGTACATTAAGCATTAGTCTAGCAGCTTCATCTTGCTTTTCAGTCATTCTTTACTCAGTGCCACACACTGAGCAAAATTTGACTCACTCAACGCTGGTAGTGCTTTTAGTGAGTTACCGTGAAAAACAGCATGGCATTTTAACCTAACAGCAAGAGAGCAAATACATTCATGCATCTCCACTGGAAACAATATAAAATAGGAAGTAGATAATATTACCAATGCTATATGCATGATACTGCCAGCATCCTGTGTCATTAACCAAGTGCTTGTAAACATTACAAAATACAGACACTAACCCACAGATTTTTCTTTTTAAAGTTTGATTTTGAGAAGCCCCTAATGGTTGGCAGCATATTCTGCCACATCCAAAGTGCCAGATACCAGCTTGTTTTGTTTTGCTCTTCAGCCTACTGTTACGTATTCCTAAGTGGGTGCAGACTATCAGGTTTATTCCTTTGTTTCCTTATTTATTTGCTTTATTTGTTTTCATGTACAGGTAATAAACAGGGCTCTGGTTAGCTTTCAGTAAATCTCTGGGCTGGAGTATATGGTGTGGCAGTCCTTCCTCTGCATTAATTAATTAAGAAGCAAATCAGATCAAAGAGCTCTCAAACTGGCCATGGAAGAAGAGGAGTCGGTTTGCTCCTGGGAGACTGCCTATGAGAATAGATGTTATTAGAGGTGCGTATACATGTGTGTGTGTGTGAGTGTGTGTGTGAGACAGAGGGGTGGAAAGCAGGATCGGAGATCTCCTCTGAGATAAAGCAAATGAGCCAAGGCGTGTTTTTCAAAATTCTTTCATAAAACAAGTTTCATGCTCTGTGGTGAGAAGGGAAATTGTAAGAAGCATCTTCAAGTGTTTCAGTTAACCTGAAGTGTTTGATCTAATTTTGGGATTGTGATATACTTTCAAATTCTTTTTTAAAGATAATTTTTTAAATGAAAGTCATCCTGAAACAACTACTTTTGTTCTGAAAAAAAAAAAAAAAACAGTAATTATTTTTGCTAAAGCCAGAAAATAGCTATACTTTCTTTTGGGGAGAAAACTAGAGGAGAAAGGAAAAAGAAATAAAAAAAAATCACGGAAGTGGGATAAACCTTTAAATAAATCCAGAAATGTCACAGTAAAAGCTAACCTAGAAGTATTTATAAAGTTCTTCTAACAGGTAGCACATCAGCTCCTTAAGGTAAAATTCTATCTGCCTGGGAAGACTGGATTATAAACCAAATTACTCTGCCACTGCTAATGCTGTATATAGTTGTAAACTTTTTTGTTTTGTAAGAAGAATAAGAGTTAGCTCACAGTTGATGGCAGGTCTTGTCAAATATGGAGAATTAAAAGCTGAACTCTGTTGGCAAGCTTTTCTCAAAACAAGTGGAGTGAGATTCATCTTGCATTACTTTCAACTTCTACAGCATAGACAGTTACTTCTGAATTAGACACTTTTGCCTCCCTTTATAGGCAGTGCAGGGAAATAGGTACAATTCATCACATCCTGAGAGAAAAATGTAAAAAGATCAGGTGAACTGTATGCAAAAAAATGGTCTCTTCCTCCCCAGCTCCTTATATAATTAATGGTTAGAATGGTTCGTGTACAGATATTTACATTTTGGACATATGCAGTTCAGTTTAATAAATTCTCCTGTGACGTTTCAGGGATTTCTCAAAGCAGTCAGTCTCCACTCTGTTCTGGGCCTCTTCAGGAGTATCTGCCATCCGCCACTGCTGCGGTTTCAGCTGCAAAGGCAGGGTATTGAGCCTAGATGGCCAGCAGGGCTGGAGGCAAAATGCTGTTTTCTGCTGAAACACATCTTTATAAAAAATTGCCCAGCTGACCTCAGTAGACCTGGAGTAGAATTAGAGTAAAATTTGTAGGATAGAGCAGATCTCTTTTAATACTTTCTAAATCTGCTACTGATGATTGCAAGATCTCGTGTTTAAGAAGAGTCCTTACAGGTGATTAGGCCTTGTGTTTTGCATACTTTCAATATGCGCTGTCATTCTGATCCCAGCATGATCCTCATACTAAGTTTGCTTAAGGAGTAAAAAAAATTAACACATATAATGTTCACTCTAGAAAGCCCTATCTTCAAATGAAGTGACAGCAGTACATCTTTCAAGTTTAGTCACTGACCCGGCAAAAACATCATGGCATGGCTGACTTAAATTTTCTTTTGGTCTAACAGGAGGTTTTCTTTTTTTTTTTCATCAATAAATTCTTTGTGTCCAATAGAAAGCTTCTGGGTTGCTGTTTCTGAAGGTTGTATAACTGTATGTGGTTCAGCAGTGGAAGCTTGCGAAAGCTGATTTCATTTGTCTCTGGAATTCCTCTGTCTTTACCTCCAAACTGTTCATAGCACTATATGTATTAGCTTTCTTTATGGACCTTAAATTATCTCCATTCTGTATTGCACTACATTAAACTGTGCTGGAAGAAAATGCTGCAGGTTAGGACAAATAAAAATATTATTTGGAAGGTGCAAGGATTGAGAAGGACCTGGGAGTCCTGGTGGACAGCAGGTTTAACCATGAGCCAGCAATGTGCCCTTGTGGCCAAGAAAGCCAATGGGATCCTGGGGTGCATTCAGAAGAGTGTTGCCAGCAGGTCGAGAGAGGTGATCCTCCCCCTCTGTTCAGCCCTGGTGAGGCCACATCTGGAGTATTGTGTCCAGTTCTGGCATCCCCTGTACAAGAGAGACGTGGAGCTATTGGAGCGAGTCCAGTGGAGGTCTACAAAAATGATTAGGGAACTGGAGCATCTGTTACACAAGGAGAAGCTGAGAGAGCTGGGCCTGTTTAGCTTGGAGAAGAGAAGACTGAGAGGTGATCTTATCAATGTGTATAAATAGCTGAAGGGAGGTTGTCAAGAGGATGGGGCCAGACTCTTTTCAGTGGTGCCCAGTGACAGGACAAGAGGCAACAGGCACAAACTGAAACACAGGAGGTTCCAGCTGAATATGAGAAAACACTTCTTTACTGTGAGGGTGACAGAGCATTGGATCAGGTTGTCCATAGAGGCTGTGGAGTCTCCTTCTCTGGAGATATTCAAAACCTGCCTGGATGTGATCCTGTGCAACGTGCTCTAGGTGACCCTGCTTGGCAGGGGGGTTAGACTAGATGATCTCCAGAGGTCCCTTCCAACCTTAACCATTCTGTGATTCTGTGAGTTTCATACTCGCTTGAACAAGGGACAGTTGGGGCAAGTTGATCGACAAAGCTTACAGCAGCATGAGACTGCTGATCGGATGTAAAACTGATGGGAGTGGAGCAAAGGAAACTGCTATTGTAGAAAAGAACAGGCTGAACAGAGCAGCAGCAAAAGAATTTACTTGCTGATAATGATATAGATAATATGTGACAATAAAGAATGAAGGACATAGGAGAACAACAACGGACTGACAAAGAGTGTATGTCCCTTTTATCAGGGACCACTAAGGTGAAAGCAGAGACCCTGGATTAAGGCTTTTCAGAAGTCTGGAAAGATTTTTTTTCAAGCAATAACGATTGCCAGAGAGGCAAATCACAGCTTCATTTGTTGCCCAAAATGCTAAGATGCCATTAAATGCAAAATATCTTATTGCTACTGGGAAAGGAAACATTTGATTTGTGAGATACATGTCTTAATTTTACAAATTATTATGTGAAATTAATAGTTGAACTCATAAAAGTCATGGGGTTTTTATATGCAATTGCTACTGTACAGAACTTCTTTTAATTTGACAGTTAACCTTTGATTTTTCTGATCATGCAAATTATGTTAAATGTAATTATGGTTAAATTATGACAATGGTGATATTAAATATTCTAACATATTCCAACAGACCTGATTATTGATCAGGTTTCATAGCCTCACTATCTGTTCCTTTGGCTTACTATCTTTACAAATAGATATTGGGTGCAATTTTCTAAACTAAATCTCCCTTGCTGCAAATTAGGCAGATTATATAATTGAGAAATATTAATCATCCATCTATTTTTACGGTAATTCAATATTCTATAATTTAAACTGAAACTGAACTAAACTTACTGCTTCACATTGCAAAACTCAGAAGCTGCAATGAATAGAAGTTAATTTTGAGGACTCATTGAAAGGTAAAACTAAGCACATGGCCTGGAATTTATTTTTGTTTTTGTTTTGTTTTTGTTTTGTTTTGTTTTTTATTTATTTTTTAAAGTAAAAATGATGATATTTGTCTTTGTAAGGATTGTCACACAGACAGACGCAGGAGTGCATAGTGTCATATGAAATGCTGGAGTTGATGCCAGAAGCTCACCTCTTGAATCAAGTTAGTGATTCTGCTCCATAATACTTGATCGTAAAAAAAAAAAAATCAGTAAAAAATTACAGAATTTGCACACTGAAATGGGTCTTGTTACAGTCCATCCAAGATAAATAGTAATTGGATAAGGAAAGGAAAGGAAAGGAAAGGAAAGGAAAGGAAAGGAAAGGAAAGGAAAGGAAAGGAAAGGAAAGGAAAGGAAAGGAAAGGAAAGGAAAGGAAAGGAAAGGAAAGGAAGAGCTTAAATCCTCTAACTATATCATAAAATATTAAAAAAAAAAATTGGGAAAAAGGATTGACATTTAAGTAACAAACATAATGATGTAGCAATATGCAGAACAGCAAGAAGAACAAACAAATGTTTCATCCATGCTGAAGAACCAGGTACAGTTACAACACTATTGAGGAATGTTTGTCTGATTTATTTTTAAAATTGTTTGATAATTTTCATGAACATACCTGATTGTTGATCAGGTTTCACAGCTCTATTAACTGTTCCATTGGTTTACTATCTTTATATAAATATGTATTGCGTACAATTGTCTAACCTAAACCTCCCTTGCTGTAAATTAATCATCCATCTCTTTTGACAATAATTGAACATGTACCTGTATTATATACCCTTTCAGTCTTCTCTGAGCAAATCTAATTTACTTTTAAATCTTTCCTTTTGGGATACATTTACAGAACCTTGTATTTCTTCTGATCTTGCAATTTGTTCCAATTTGTTGGCATTTTTCTTAGTGTGGTATCTAAAACTGGACACTGTTCTGGCTTAGGCTTACCTAGCACTGAGCAATGCAAAATAACTGACTGCCATAAGATCACAATGACAATCAGTTATGGTATCTTTTTAACTAGCAAAGTGGGCATTGAATTTTTTTTGAGTCTTCTATGGTTTGCTTGCTGCCCAGTAAGAAAATGCATGACCTCCTTATTTGTCTGTCTTGTTTATAAAAATTTTCCTAACTTTGTGTCCCTTACAAAGTATTATTTCTTCCATTCTTCTGTTTTTCTATTTTGTATCTCTATAACGGTACACATTTTCTGTCAGACTGGTTCTTAGTAAAAGGTTCAGGTTCCGCACTTTTTAGTTTCAAGATTTTGTACCAGTAGTGGCATATGATTTCCCATTCTTTCTTTATATTGAAGCTGTTTGTTCTGAATTAATAGTGACATTTGTCAAAACTAAAGATCTTTCTGAACATTGTTTTCCCTGCCTGGGGTCTATTCTAGTAATTTTCTATGCTGAAATTTGCATTTGTTTGAAGTTTTTTTTTTTAATTGTTTCACTGCTCTCACTTGTTTTTTACCTTAAAATCTATTGCATTGTGATTAATTTTACCCATTGTATTTTTCTCCATTATGAACCAGTGCCTTTTATTCAAAATGTGCTGTAAAATAGCTGCTCTTAATTGTTGTTTCGAAATTTTTCAAACACTGGGGGACGAGAGGCTGGAGACCAGCCCTGCAGAAAGGGACCTGGGGGTTCTGGTTGATGGCGAGTGGAACACGAGCCAGCAGCGTGCCCTGGCAGCCAGGAGGCCCAGCCGTGCCCTGGGGTGCATCAGGCACGGCACTGCTGGCTGGGTGAGGGAAGGGATTGTCCCGCTCTGCTCTGCGCTGGTGCGGCCTCACCTCGAGCAATGTGTGCAGCTTTGGGCACCACAATGTAAGAAGGACATGAAACTATTGGAGAGTGTCCAAAGGAGGGCTACAGAGATGGTGAAGGGTCTGGAGGGGAAGACGTATGAGGAGCAGCTGAGGTCACTTGGGTTGTTCAGCCCAGAGAAGAGGGGACTGAGGGGAGGCCTCATGGCGGCCTGCAGCTTCCTCACGAGGGGAGCGGAGGGGCAGGCGCTGATCTCTGCTCTCTGGTGACAGCGACAGGACCCGAGGGAACGGCATGGAGCTGTGACAGGGGAGGTTCAGGCTGGGTGTTAGGAAAAGGTTCTTCACCGAGGGGGTGGTGGGGCACTGGAACAGGCTCCCCAGGGCAGTGGTCACGGCACCGAGCCTGCTAGAGTTCAAGAAGCGTTTGGACAACGCTCTCAGACACAGGGTCTGATTTCTGGGTGGTCCTGTGTGGACCCGGGAGTTGGACTTGATGATCCTTGTGGGTCCCTTCCAACTCAGGATATTCTATGAATCTGTGATCCTTTTTTTTTTTTTTTTTCAATCGTATACTGCTGTATTTTTCCTCCAAAATCATAGTGGCAAAGACTTCCATTATTGTTTCTTGATTCATCTGGTAATCATGAAAAAAATTTGTTTCAGCCCACACCTTTTAATGAAATTTTTTATTAAATACCTACAATTAAATCAAGCCTCTTTTATACTATTTTCAACCAGATACTTTCAACAGATACTTCTTTCAATTCCTTCTAAAATTCAAAAAACATTAGAAGTTAGAGGATGTTCAACAAATAATGAAACAGAAGAAAAACATAGATGGTGCACCCACATGTGTAACCTTCTTCATTTTTTTTTTTTTAAGTAAAACTCTTTCTACACTGATTTGAGTCATTTTATCCCTTAATTTTCCTTTAATTTTTTTTCTGTGGTTCTGATTAAGCCATGGTATGATTTGTGATTTGTATAAATATATTAGCTTTTTTTTTTCTCTTTGCTCTCTGTACTCAGAGTACAGACACCAAATTTTATCTTATCCAAGGCTCCATTTAAATATCCTGTTATTCTACCCCACTTCTATGATAAAACAACTTCTTCTCTTTTTTTTTTTTTTTTTTTGAAACCTATTTTGTGGACTTTTTACTAAGTTGGAAGTTCTACAATTAATACCAGATCTGTGTCACCAGAGAATGTAGCTTTCACTGAATTTCTTCTTATTATTTAGTCCAGTCTAGACTGTGCTGGTCTGAACTAAAAT
Organism: Chauna torquata; assembly: GCA_013399475.1. Classification (NCBI taxonomy): domain Eukaryota; kingdom Metazoa; phylum Chordata; class Aves; order Anseriformes; family Anhimidae; genus Chauna; species Chauna torquata. The sequence continues at coordinate 165,719 of VXAL01009296.1, forward strand.
GAGGACACCTTCTCTGCACCCTGCTGCACTGACTTCTGTACAAACTGCTGCACCTGTGAGCTGTGCTCTAGGTTAAACTTTTATAGAGGCCTCTCCCTAGCACCACCTAAAACAGTGCTTGACCATTGGTATTTAGGTGGCAGCTGCAACAAAGGCTTCAGGCACTTTTAGGTCAAGGGCAGCTGCCTGAGCTCTTAGAAGCTGGTAGGTCTTCCTCAGGCCCATAGCCATGTGGCTCCCCTTACCTTGTCCTTACTTGGTGGCAGCAGACACCTTCAAGTTTCTCAGAGGGTTCCCAGGAGTCCCGTCAGTGACCTTGTCCACAGAAGATCCAAAAGCTCCCTAAGCAGAACCCAGAGATGGCTACACAAACTGCTGTGTCTGTCAGGGAGGAAGAGCGCATGCTGTGAAGACGGCTTTCCAAAGCTGAGAGTCTTTGCTGATGAGAGCTTTCTTTTTTTTTTTTTTTTTTTGTGTGAGAAATCTTATGCTTATCTCAGATCCTCTTATCACACTGTTGTTCAAATAGTAAGTTCTTACTCTCATTATTGCATAACATTGTCACCTCCAGTAATGTTTGGTGTTTGTTGTACTTGTACTGACTACCTTGTTTTAATATCATTGGTTCTAAAATAAAGATACTTTTCTTTTCATAGAAACAACCATATTTTGTCAACCTAAGGGCCCTTCTGGTCCAATTTACTTGCTCTAACAATGGCAGGCAGCAGACGCTTGAATAAAGTGCATAAGTAAAAGGAATATATTAAATATCCTTCCTCAAAATGCCTTACTGGCTTCTGGCAATCAACAGTTAGGGATTCCTGCTGGCCTATTCATAATTACCTTAGATCATATATATATCTTTCCTGCTGCTCCACATATTCCAGTGCAATAATGATGTGATAGTGTGAAAATAGGAAGATCATTCATTGAGGTAGTATATTTCACATAGTGTGATAGCATTCAGGAATTGAATGTAATCATGTATATGGCTCCTATCTCTTCTTTTCTTGGTTGCTGTATAATACAACAATACAAACATACACAATACAACCTCAGAATTATATTTATATTTAATAACATCATAACCAGAAAATAGTAATCAGTAGGCTGGGCAAATAAATCAAGAGAGGATTAAATGTAAAACCTGGCTTTTTCAGTCTTAGCTGCATAAATAAAGGTGAAATGTTTTACGATTGAAGTACACTTCACAGTTTCTGCCGGAAATTACTGTAAAGCCACAAAGTTATAGGGTGAATGTAACTCAGCTTGGGAATCTCCAGGGGAAGATTATTTGAGGTACTGAGCACAGCTTGTGAAAATAAATATTTTAAAATTTATGAAGCACCCTAATTCTATTGAGATGGGAGACTGTAATCACTTTAATTCATGATGTGCTGAGTGCCTTCCCTGCCAAAATGATGTAGGTTTGCTCATTTAGATTGTAAACTATGAAGTCCTCTAGGGAGAAAAAAAAAAAAATCAAACAAATAATCAAAAAGTATAGCAAATTTAATTGGAAATGAAATGGGACTGAGAATTAAAGAATTAGGCCAGATTCTGAATAAGGCTGTATATTTTTTAGCTGGTGTTTAGCATTCTTGACTCCCACTACAGCCATTGAGTTCCTGATGAGCTCACATCCTAGTTTAAATACTTCACTATGGAAGTGCTCACATCCTCATCACTATATAATCTCATTCTTGTAATAACTGCCAATACAGCCATTATGCTAATGAGACAGCTAGAAATGAAAGGAGATAAAAGAAAAAAGATAACTAAAATCCAAAGCAGTTTTAATGCTTCTAGTTTTAGTTTAATTATGTTCTTACAAAGAATTATGACTGGATTAGGAAGAAACTACAGTAAATATTGTAGATGAAAGAAAAAAATTCTCTAGCACTTCTCATGTAGATTCAAGGACCATTCAATATACTCATTTATGTTTTAATACTGAACTTAAGTAGGGCCTCATCCTGAAAGTTCTCCCTTTGGGACATTTTTGGACTGCAGAGTGCTTTGGCATGCTAGATCAATTCTATCACTATAATGGTTAATGGAGAAAATAAAACAATAGGGATAAGAGAATCCTGAAGAGTTGAACTGGCAGAAGAGAATGAGGAGCAGAAAAAAATAAAGTGAAATAAAGTTGAAACCATTTGCTTGAAAGATAAAATTAAATACTGAAACAGATTAAAACAGTAAAGTATGATTTAACATAGACAAAAGTGAAAAGAATAATATTACTCGACTCTAAGATGTATACATGGCTAGATTCTGCAGTTAAATACTTTAGAGCAGATCCTCATGAATCCTTCGTGTGCTAATAGACCACAAGATCCAAACTTGAAACTAGTTTGGGAGAACAACTAGTGGTTTTTGCTTTATGCCCCAAAGTCAGAAAAGAACATAGTGACTTGAGAGTGATCTCACAGTAATTAGAGTTGCTTTGCTATCAGGAATGTTATTATCCAGCATAATCTGGAATATCAGATGTTACTTCACTTCCTGCTATGGCCTGCACCACTTACAGGAAAGTGAGATAGTGCAGAGGTAGTTTGAAGCCAACTTTCACAGTATTATGAAAACCCATTCTGGAGGTCAAGTCTGACTCCTAGAAGGTCTCTTTTTTAAGAGAAAATTTTAGTCCTGAAGAAATACCTCTGATGTAAACCTCCAGAACCTGGTTCTTGTTTATCAACATGCCTTCCAGCAACTTTGCAAGACTCAGAACTATATGCTGAATTCTAACATGATTTTTTTTTTTTTTAATGACAGCTTTCCAGGTGGTGATGACTAGTCCTGAGTCATATTCCCATGATGTTTTTCATTCTATGACTTCAACCATTTCCAGCATCCTATCCTGTCATATTCAGAAAAGTTGGAAAGCTTTCGAATACCTCTCAAGAGTAATTCTTTGTCATGATGACTGCACAAAGCAATATAAGTAAAATGATAGCAATAAATAGAAGTTACCAACTGTGTGAAAACTGATGAAATGAACATAAGCTGCAAGAAGGAAGACCTTAAACAATGCTCCATTAAATTGGTCTATGTCTATTTAGCTGGAAATTAGGGGCAGTTGCAACATTACAGAACTCCCCAGCGAATCAGTTTGGGTTTCTCTCTCATGTTGCTATCCTGCATGAGGGACAGGGTCAGTGATAAATCTGGTGTCACCCACAGGAGAAAAAAAAAAAAAANCACCCAAAGAAAAAAAAAAAAAAAAAAAAAAAAGAGGCTGAAAAGAAATAGCTAAATATGAAACAAAAAATATATCTGGAAAGGACAAACATTTGACTTTCTTTTTTTCTTTTTCTTTTTTTCTTTTTTTTTTTTTTTTTAGCTTATTTGTTTAATGAAGTGATATATACCAGGCTACTAAGCCAGCAAATAACCTTATTCTTTTTTACTGTTGCTTTACCAACAATAAAGTCTGAAACACCAGGAAAGTATATATTAAGGAGAGCCAGACAAAATAAAACTGCTTTGTTTCCATCTGAAACAAGGTATTAGAAGATGCACTCCATGTTATCATTTTGCATTTCATCAAGATCTGCTTGTTTTTCGTAAACAGATCGAGGTTCATGATGATATGCAGAATATATGTCATGAGTATTATACAAGTTGCAAAGAAGGGGAAAATCTATAGATCTCTTTGTGAGTCTCATCAGTATGAGAATTACGGTTGCTCAGAAGAGAAAGGAGACATACAAGCTTGTTAGCAAGGAAGTAATCTGCTTCTCATGTTTGTGTGAGACAGTATGGGAAATAATAAGCCTGAATTGTAGCAAGAAAATGTTGCAGATTAAGAAGACATGAGGAAAAAAAGAACAAGAAATTTTTTCACAATAAATGCATTGAACTGCTGTCCTTAGGAGGATTGTACACTCTCCACCACTGGAGGTCTTGAAAAACCAGTCAGTTAAGCATCATGAAGACATTGCACGGGAACTGAGCGTAACGGTAGCAAAGGTGGAATGCATAGAGAACGATGCAGACTCGTTGGAGCATAGATTCATTTTGGATATACTTTAACTAGGTGTGATTTTGTGTGGGAAAAATATTTTAAAACATGTATAGTTAGTTGAGGTGTATGTTTCGGATAACAGATCACAGTTCCTGTAATATGATATTTTAAAAGAATATCGAAAAGAAGAAACAAATAAACAAACAGCTGTTGAAACTTAAGCGAGTTCTAGCTTCCTGAACTTAGGCATTTTTTTCCAGCAGGCACAAATGAGAACTAAATAAGCCCTGAACAAGTTTTGAACAAGTTTTAATCAAAATTTAATTTCCCACGTTTAGAGTGGGAAAGACTACAAGGACCAGCAGGGGACAAAGATGTAAATTAGGATCTGTAACAGGGGAAAGAAATCAGAATTAATGACAGAAGATTTCCATGCAGGCAAGAGAAAGCCTAACAATGCTGGCAAACTAAAACTGTGAACAGAAGCAAAGTAAGATTGCTCTGATTTGGGCACCAAACAGAGAGAAGTAAAAGTCTATCTTTTCATGCCAAAGAAATTAATTTCATCTAAGTCACAGAACAGTTTTTAACCTTTTTTTTCAGAAACAAATTCTTCAGCTTGGAAATGCCAGTGCAGACTGAACAAATGTGTCTCCTGATGTTACACAGTCTTCAGCCCCCTCTAGTCCACCCCCACAATCCTTCAGTTTGGGAGAAATTTGAGGCAACCCCTCCTACTGCCCTTTCTCTTCCAATCAGAGAGAAACAGATTCCCAGCTAGGTATTAAGCAGTCTGTGTTCATGTCGTTTGTTTGTTGTTGTGTTTTTTTTTTTTTCTTTCAACAGTGAGAATACTTTGTTTTCAGTAAAGAAATTCCCTTCCCTAACCACCTCCAGTTTTCTTTAAGTGAGACCATTTGTTTTCAGCAGTGCTGAATTTTCTTCCCTCTTGCAAACACTTTCAGTTTTTGCAGCTAGAGTACAAACAGCAAATGCTCACCAGAATCGCTCATCTCTACTTTTTCCCTCCTTCCCCCATACCCTCAGCCCAACTCCTTCAACAAACCCAGCAGCAGTAACCATATGTTATACATTAAAGACAGTTGGAGAGGTTAATATTCATTTGTATGCTGCCTACATTGGCAGAAATTGCAGATTCAGAAAAATGGTGTATATTCCTTAACTTGAAAGGAAATTTTCTAAATTTCTCAACAGATAATAAGACTTTAAGAATTTTCTGTAGGTGAATTTAATAATAGGTATTTTTCCTCATTCCTTCCAACGGTTATTGATATGCATAACTATGGGAATGCATCTGCCTTCTCATCCAAAAGGAAATGATTCTTTCTTTCTCTTCTATACATTCTCATATATGCGTTCTTTTTCTTATTTAACCAAAACTGCTGTAACATAAGTAACCAGATCTAAACAAGAAGCACCCTTCTTCTAGCAACAGATTATGAGCAGTAAATCTATTATTGAGGCAAGATGCCAGAGGCGTTCTGACAGAAATACATAACATTTATTCTGTGTTTGAGTGTTATGTTCCTGTGGTGCTGTATAACCTATGGCTTACAAAATGACTATATCTATACTCTTTATGCAAAAGCTTTTCTTTGCATTTTGAAATTTGTCAGCAGTGGGAGTTTTGGTTTTGCAGGATTCGGTTTAAGGAATAC